>JANBPO010004941.1:0-25074 GCA_024336825.1 Amorphophallus titanum | reverse complement strand
TCATCCTAAAAATGGCAACGTCGCTTAGGTCTCACAGGTAAATTCACACGACCGTGCCACAATCGCAGACCTCAAAGAAACAAAACGACAGATATGGCAAGCATCAGCTTAAACAAGGAAGCATAGTCCTCTCAGCTGATAGCCTGAAAACATCATCAGCTCTAGTGCCAAAGGTAATAGGGAACACCTGGCACACAGGACGCCAAGGATAGATTCATAGAGAAACAACAACAAGACCATAGCACCAGACCACGAGCATAATCAAGTTAGTCCTCACTCAAATATTACATCTGATCGAGTCGCAAGATAACCCTACCAAGAGAAAAGGAGTGTTGCAAAGCCAACCGACAAGAGTTGGTCCACAAAGTGCTAATAACAAAGAGACAAAATCATAGAGAAACAGCACTTGCAAAAAAAACAACAACAATAGTAGTACTTCCAGGATTTTGGCTCCGTACTAGACACTGAACTACAGAATACAACTACAATAAGGGTCACATCAAGGTACAATAGCGACTGATCACACGACTACAGGGAACGAGTCATGCATCGGGCAGCTTACCAAGAATGACCCACGACAACGAGGAATGATAATCTTGGGAAATGTATCTCAAGGACTATGAGCACACCTCGAGAACACAACACCTAAGAGACAAACTGCAGAGTAAAGGGTACTCAATCAGTAGGAAAGCCGACCAATTCCCTAACACTTGCAAACGTCGATGCCAACACCAGAAAAATTAGCAGCAACAGCACGGCAATAGATGACATCAAGGCATAGGAAGCCAAGATGAAGTCACATCGAGGAGAATAATTCTCTCAACCGGTGAGAATTCGACAACAGCGATCCTCGACCCGTGGGTAACCAAACAACATGCTTCCACTGCGCACTCATACAACGCACACTGGCATCAGAAAAATAGCTCGGTATTCACATCTCAGCACACATACGGCTCCATCGCAATTCATGAAAAATCATAAATAACACGCCACAAGTACTGATCCAACGTACAACCGGTCACAAGAAGCCTAAGTGCAACCGAAAGTGAGTACCAGCTTCAGCACAAAGCCCAAGGAAAAATGTAAATCTCAGCTTACCCTCACGTCCTGAATCAATAAATGAGCCTTCACAATACATCGGCCATTGGACACGGCACGACAAACACGGTATGCAATAGCTCTTAACGCAATAACGGAGTCCAAAGCCAAGCAACCGTAAAACAATGAGAAGGTCAGGCTCAGAATAAAACTGTCCACACTTAAGCAGACACAGGACAAAGGCATCACTAAGATAGCAATTCCAAGGCTTACCTCGAAAGGACTCCACCAGATGGAATGAGAAACATCAAGCTCGACCAATAGAAGCTCACTAGGAATGGAAAATCTTAGGTTCACCTGAGCATCTTCTCAATCATGGAATCTAGTCAAGCACTTCAATTAGAAGCGAAGCACATCAGGAGCTGAACAGACTTAGAACAGACTTAAGCTGGGACGACCAAAACAATGTAAGGGCGTGAATGGCCATCAAACCAACGCTGAAAGTCAACAGCAACCTGAACAACTTACAAGAAAACCTCAAACAATGTACTACAGATTTGAGCCTTTCAGCGAACACTGCCAAGTACAACATGATCGAGACAGACATTATAATGGAAAAGAAACACCACGTCACATCCTAACGAGAGCAAGACCATCTCGTACAGTGCTAGGACAGCACGCACCAGATAATACGTGAAAAATAAAGTGATGCGGAATCGTGAAGCCTAAGCCAGTTGAAGACTGTACTGGACTTAAGGACTCTAGCGACTGTATATCTCAGATTCCCATGTACTTCACACAACAACGCTCTGATGCCAACTGTGATGACCCAGATCCCGGATACCAGATATACTCGATAGGACTATCGAATACACCTAATACCACTTGGAACCCGTGAAGCCTCCCAAGAGCTGTAAAGCTCCAAAGGGATAAAAGGATTGTTGTGTAGTACATTAAAGCCACAGAGATATGATAGTAAGCAATTAAATTTCATTAGATCAGTTTGCTAAAGTAGCAGAAATAAAATTACTTTTTAATTAATAGTTTAAATTAAATAATTAAATACCAGAGTCCAGTCCAAAGGAAAGACAACAAGTCTAACAGTATAGTGGACAGAAAAGGAAAGACGTACCAAGAAAGTCGGGGGAAGCTCGACGAAGGTACCAGCTGGCAGCTACGAACTGGCACACCAGGAATCACCGAAGTAGAACGAACAACGACCCACCTGAAAAGTAGGGGTGAGTCTCATGTCACTGGCTCAGTAGGGGTCACGCAGATCCCCACTGAAAAACACATAGTAACATGGAACAAGAAAAAAATAACAAGAAAAATAACAGGTGTAGTAAAGCGGGAAAACTACACTACAAAGCTGTAACACTACGCTAGAAAGTAGTAAAAGAAGAGACAGGGAGCAAGAGTAGGGAATAGTCTAGGAAGAGGGGAAGAAACCAAGCCAGACGAATGGTTGCCGAACCAACCTTTGCACCCCAAACTACTCCAGGCAGAAACATGAAGGTGACTCTGAGCTGACGAAGTCAGGAGTGGCCGATCTGTCGACACTCCAAGGGACCTGCAAAACAGACAAAGAAACCTAGGAAAAACCTAGACAGACGTAGACCCAGACGACATGACTAGGACGTCGTGCGCACTGCCCCACACATGACTAGAATGTCATGCATATGGCAGGACACTGACCTTGAGTACAGCCACGAGAGGGCTAACCCGAAAGGTCATGATGCACAAGAATCGGGAAGAGAAACATAAAGAGTCACGTGTCACGTGATTGGTGTGCCTCTCACAAGAAGAATAGCTAGCTGCATCCACTGACGTCTTATGTTATGCCTACTAGTGTCTTATCTGCGTACCCTACCGCAAGGACTAGGCCGAGACTAAGACATTGTCAGAACCAGAACCAAAGTACTGTCGCGAATGACTAGATAGGGGAATGCCTGTCGGCGTTAGTCCAAAGCCCCTGACCATGTGTGCACACACTAGCTCTTGCCTAAGCCAGGCCTCTAGCTAATATTCACCCTCCACTGCACGCTATGGTTGGACTGAGGGCCCATGGAACTAGCTTAAGAACCGTATATCAGAAAGGTGCCCCACTACAAGAGCCGTCACGCCGTAACGTGACGTAAGGCTATGACTAGTGAAGGCTCATAAAACACTGACTCTAAAGTATGATTGCTGAAGTATAGACAGGCTAATCATGCACTATCACCCGTACTACAAAGCACCAATGGCAGTATAGGAAACTACTGACAGACTCAAGACAAGACAACTAGACCTGAAACTACAACGATCCCTGAGTCTCATGACCTTAAGTGAAGATCGTCATACACAGCAAGGCAAGCCGCCAATCGGTCTAAACCTAAGCCAGAGAAAATGACGCTGTCGGAGGAAATGACACGCGAAGACCTGAGGGAACACTAAGGACGCTCATCACATTTGGACACGCAGAATGAGGTAAGGCGATACCTCACTGTAGCCAGAACCATGTCTCGAACTGGACAGGCCCGTCGAGACACACAAGGCTACCTGTCAACCACTGGGTGACCCCGGGTTGACCAGAACCAGACAATGATGACTCAACAGTAGGAAAGAGAATCCTAGGGCCGCGGCGGTTGGCGGCGGCGGGGCCCGTGGACAGAGTGTGAGAGGGGAGGGGAGCCACCACGGGGGCTAGACTGGGTGTGCGAGGAGGCTTGCTGCGGCTGGGTCGGAGAGGGGAGGAAGAGTAAGGTGGAGTTAGCAGGGTGGGGTGGTTTATGTGAGAGAGGTGGCCGGGGGAGTTGTTGCGGTGGGCCGTCTGGTGCAGGTGGTGTGGTCGTGGAGTGGAGGTCACGGCCGTGGGTGGAGTGGAGGGAGTGGGGGCCGACGGTGGGAAGGTGCAGGTGGCCGGGGGTGGTCGGTGCATCCGTGGTGGTTGCGGAGGGCATGCAGGGGTTAGCGTGGAGGAAAGGAGGGAGAGGGCTGGCAGACGGGTGGCGGGCAGGTGACGCGGTGATCGGACGGGAGGCACGCAGGGGGAGCACAGGCGACGTCCGTGGGTTGTCCGCGGCGGGGGAGAGAGATGGTGGGGATGGCTCGCCGCGGCGGGTGGTGGGTGAGTATTGCATTGGCAGAGGGCCAGAGAGAGGAAGAGAGTGGTTCACGATGGGTTGCAGTGGGGGGTGGTCCGGTGGAGGGTTCGAGTGGGGAGGTGGCCGTTGCATCCGTGACAGTTGCGGAGGGCATGCAGGGGTTAGAGTGGAGGAAAGGAGGGAGAGGGTGGCTGTGGCTACGTGAGGAAAAGAGAGAGGGGAGAAAGAGAAGGCCAGGGAGGGGAGTGGCCGGCCGCGGCTATGGCGTGAGACCGGGGAGGTCTGTAGGTGGGAGGGGGGTTATTGGAGGCGGAGTCGTTCGGGTTTGCAAGAGGCACAGTGACTATGGTTGTGAGGGGGCTCGACGGGTGGTGATGAGGGTGTTGCATAGGGAGGGTGAAGGGAGAGAGGGTGCTGGGGTGTGAGAGGCAGACATGACGGGGGGTTGGCTGGGAGAAGAGAGTGGGCTGTAGAGGGGTGCCGTGAGGGGTAGTGTGAGACGACAAAGGAGGGGGGGTGTGGGTCGGCGACTATGGTGGAGCGGTGTGAGGGTGATCAACGGCGGCAGCAGACTGAGGTGGGGGGCGTCCGGCGATGACTGGTGTGGTGGCGGGCTAGAGCGAGAGGGAGTGAGAGCATGGGCGCATGCGAGGGCGACGATGGCGGAGTGGGGTTGCGCGGGGCTCGTAGGAGGACCAGGGGAGGCGCTGGAGGAGGGGCTCGTCAGCGGTGCAAGTGGCATGGGGAAGAGAGAGTGAGAGAGATAGAGAGAGATAGAGAGAGTTCACGCACAGGGGGAGAAAGAAAATGGGAGAGAGAGAGAGAGATCCGTGAGGACAAGAGAGAGAGAATAAGAGAGAGAGAAGACCCATGGTACTATAAGATTACCAAGTATTGTCAAGATCAGTCTTATCCTGAGGAAGCCACGGCAGATGAAAAGAAGGCAATCAGGAGAGTCACCCAAAGATACACTCTGGTTGGAGGCATGCTCTATCGAAGAGGTCTCACTGGTGTTCTTATTAGGTGCCTTGATGATGATGAAGCTTGGAAAGTTGTGGAAGAGGCACATTCAGGAGTTTGTGGGGGTCATGTCAATAGCCAGATGTTAGCTAAGAATATCCTTAGGCTAGGTTTCTATTGGCCCACTCTAGAAGAGGATTGTTCAATCTATGTTCGAAGGTGTGTCAAATGACAATTGCACACTGAAAAGATTAATTCTCCTGCTTCTTCACTCCATCCTGTGTTCTCCCTATAGCCTTTCTCCATGTGGGCTTTTGATATCATTGAACCTCTTGGTGATGCGAACCTCCTCACTAAACCAAAATCATTTATACTCACGGCCACAGAGTACTTCACCAAGTGGATGGAAGCGAAAGCATACATGGTGATAAAAGTGTCAACCGTCTGCAAGTTTATTATGAAGAACATCATTGCCAGATTCAGAATTCCAAGCTCCATCATCACCGACAACGGGCCGCAATTTATCTCTCAAGAACTTCATGACCTCTGCAACTGGTATAATATTGCATTGCATCATTCGTCTCCTTATTATCCACAAGGTAATGGCCAAGTAGAGGCAACAAATAAAACTCTAATCAAAATTATTAAGAAAACACGTGAGGCTAACAAATTCACGGATTGGCTAGAGAAGCTCATCGAAGCGCTATCGGTCTACCGTACCTCTATTCGCACTCTCACTGGACAAACTCCTTTTACCCTCACTTATGGAATGGAGGCGATAGTCCCCTATGAGATCTTTATACCTTCTCTTATAGTACAATTGGACAATGAACTATCCATTGATGAGCGACGTGAATCTCTCCTTGCATAGTTAGAACTCTTGGACGAGAAGCGTCTGGCCGCCGCCGAACATGCGTGAATTTATCAAAATAGGCTCTCACGTTTTTATCAAAAGAAGGTAATTGAGAGAAAATTTAAGGTCGGTGAGATGGTAATTAAGAGAATCTTTGTAAAACCTGGCGGACCTCGCTCAAAACTCCAACCAAACTGGGAAGGGTCTTATGTAATAAAAGAAGTTTATCTGGGTAATGCTTACAAACTGCTTAATACTGATGAGGAAGAATTGGCTCACCCTTGGAATGGCATGTATCGGAAAAAATATTACCCCTAAGTCAAAAAAATCAAAAAAAAATAGAAAAAAGGTCAGTGTGGTATGCAGGCCAAGAGCGACTTGAAAGATCAAAATCGCGCTTGCCACGGAGAAGGGGCAGGCCTTCCGGAGGCCTGGGAAGGAAATCTCATGGGGGAAGGGCATCCTATCTTGCCACTTACGTTATCCAATGCATGTGTAGTTACATCCACCAAGATCTGCCTCTTACAATGCCACGCCATCTTTTTTTTAGGTCTTCTTCGAGTCCTTTGGACTTCCTTCACTTGGATTTGATTGTACCTTCTAACTAGTGCTGAACTTGGGTGATGCTGCACATGTATTTGTTCATTCCAAAAAAAATTATTGTTTATAATCTTTCTGCACATCCATCCCAACATGTTCATGTTTACCCCACATATCTTTATGTATGTTTTCTTTTCTGTTTTTTTTACTAGACAATACTCGGTCCGTACAACGTAGTAGCTCTCATGTTAAGCTGTGAGAGTACTTGTTGATCAAAGAAGACTCTGAATGCTCTTCTCCACTTTAACCAATCTGCATTGACCAATGTCCTCTCAGATCACCCATTTTTTTGAAAATTAGATTTTAAATATGGAAAGTCACTACTTGTAGGAGTACTTTGTCCATCCAACGTAATCAAATCCTCTTAGTCAACCCAATGTTACGCAAATTACACTCCATCTGTTGTGGCCTAGTTCAACTAATCCTAAAACCTTTAGATTCTAAGCTAAAACCTTAGATTCTAAGGCATTTCTCATCATTCTATCTTTGCATATAAACCATCTACATTATCATCAATCACAGGAATTCTAATCTTTTCTGACAAATCATTTATATTCTTTTTCAAATGGTAGCTTCTACTTTCTTGGTCATTTGGAGAGGGTTAGAGAGGAGCAACAACTTAGAAGAGATTTAGATAGCAACAACCAGAGAAAGAAAACTGATGTTTTATAGCAACACTCATACTTGTTGAGCTAAAAAGAATAGAATATCATGAGGGATCTTGTTAAGACATGCTATAGCCTTCTCTTCACTTATTTACACATGCTTATTGGCCCCATAGTGGGACCACTCAAAAGCATGTTGCCGCTAGAGGTAGTACCCCATAGTCTGTTGTTGTGTTGATACACTTTAAATTAGTTATGTTAGCTTTCAGTTTTATAATTCTAGTCATCTTATGTCTGCAGGTAGCGAAGTGTTGTTTTGTACCTGCTTTATTTGGGCATGCCACTGATGATGATTTTATTCAGCCACACCATTCAGATCGGATATATGATGCTTATGAGGTAAGCCTGTTTTTCGGGGAAGTACTGCTGCATGTTTCTTCTAGTACTTTATTCATATTTGTCATTTTGTGCAAGGTATTCAAACCCAGTACCGGTTTTGGTACTGGGCGGGGCCGGTACTGGTACCTTGGTCATAAAACGGGTGTCAACAGATGCCCCTCCTTAACATCCTCTTTGAAAGGGAGCAAGCAGAGGTGAAGCGAAAGTAAAATGGAATGTGGAGATGAAGCAAAAATCCACGAAGTGGACTGAAAAGCATACGTTAAGGTAAACGACACCCGTTCTCAACCAACGAGCGAAGGTTTCGAAAAACTTTGAACCAATCAGAAGGAATGGTAAATCGAATGACACATGCCTGGAGGAGCTAACAACTTAGGAAAATAAAATACGACCAGCCTCATTAGTAGAACGCACAACTGGCAGGCGATCGGAGCAAGTGAAAAAGTAAAAAACAAGCAACTAGACTCCAGACAAGAATCCCTTGCTAACCAACCGAGTAAATAGACCGAAGGAAACCTTCCAACTTAGAGTGAAACGACTCTCCTTATCTAAGACCATGGATACTCAGCTATTCACCGTTACTGAGACACCTTAGACTGATTAGGGCTTCATAAATGCTCAAAGATGTGCATGATGCATGCTGGACTAAAGTAAAAAGAAATCATCAAAACGAATGCAAAGAAAGCGTAAACTAGGAAGATACTCAAGAATAGTATTGATAAAAGGGACAAATCAGGGTCAAGACACTATCTACAACCACGACGTGCAAGATAGAACCATAGTCTCCCAACTCTTCCAACCTAACGGCCTATCCAATGATTAAACCTGTGCACCTAGATCATCATCATTTTTGTTAAAGGAGAACATTAGATCCCAGAACATATGAATGACTAGTCGATTCTCGAGATAATATATCATAGATACCATATAGTAATGCATTAAGAGACTAGGGAACGGGATACTTACCTGACTTACCTTCCCGGTGGGAAAGATGTGACGCGACGGTGTTCATGAATTTGACCATTAAGAGGTTAGCCATTAAATAATCAAGCTAAAGAAATAATCATGATGCATCAAATAAGGCAAAGGCCCTACAAAATGAACAAATATGGCATTTCAAATCAACAGCAACCAAACGGTCACGCTAAGATCGCAAGGGAAGCCTAACGGCCCACCGATAGACCACTACCCTTAAGGCAGTTCACATTCTCCAACGGGAGAGACCCTGGGGAAAATAGTCCACTGAGGACCGCCAAGGACAAACTAACGGTCCATCGTACAACCGCAAGGCTCTGAGCGAATTCAAAAACTGAGGGCGACCATTCGAACCCTCTCTCACCTCATTCCATCACTCAAACATTCTCCAACCCACCGGTGACCCATCTCCAGCGACCACCGGCCACAATCCATCACTGACCCTACCGCATTCACCCAGGAGCAAGCTGGGGAGGAAGAGGACAATTGTTCGATCACTCCCCTTAGTTTTTTTTTGAGGAATTCTCCTCTGGCGATCACACTCCACTTTAGCATCTCATGCTTCATTTTCTTTTAGTTAGCTCTTCCCATATGTCCTTTGTGTGTCTTTCTATCACATCATTGCATTTTTTGATGCTTGAGTGACAATCGTTCACAGTAACTTGTTGGGTCTATTCATAGACTCATGCTTGCTAACCATTTTCAGGTGATTCTCTCGGCGAGAATGAGGAATTAGTGCATAGTGACTCCGATAGAGAGGATTTGGTGTAATGTATAGAGATCTTTTTCTTTTTGGTTAAGGTGATTATTGTTAGAAGATTTAAAATTTGTAATAATGGACTACTATATGGAACATTTATGTTCTATCAGAACTGAACTATTGTGGTTTTGGTATGTGAACTACTTGATGGAAGTGAGAATTTTTCTTCTGCTGATATTTGTGTTCTCTTTATTTATGTAACCTCTCAACCAATAATGTTCCGTTGGGTTGTTCTCACTGTGGCATCTACCTTAAAATCCAAAAAGAGTCAAAAATTGAACCAGATTCTAAGGTGGGGTGTTACATCCCTACACACTGTCCGGCGGAAACTGAGACACCAACACAGTGCCACAAGGCAAGGACTAGTCGGGGTTGTGCTCGTTAGCACGCGTCCACTGCCCCCGACCATGTGTGCATACATAGATCATCTACTCTTGGTCGGTCCTCTAGTCGATTTTTCCCCTAGCCAGACTCAAGCTGTAAAGATAAGGGGCCCTCAAGTAACCGGCCTAAAAACCACTACACGGGACATGCCTCCACCACTCGCAGGTGGTTCGGCATGCGAAGGTGCCCAGGTCAGCTACCTCAAGTGGTATGGTCACTGAGAACTCACCGCAACTACGAAAACCACTGGAGGACCACCGGTCCACACCAAACCACCATGAGACAGCTCACTAGCACAAGAACCAAGGACCGTTAACCAGGCAATCAAACCATGACTGTCGGTCCACATAACACTAACCAAAGCATAGGACGGAACCACAGTCCATGACTCCTACCACCTAGCCATGACCACAGCCCTCACGCGAGAGCACCTTCCACAGTCACGGGACTCTCTCGGGGATAGTCAACATGCGCAGCCCAACACAAGGACTGTCCACACTCCCCAGCAGACAAGGGTGGCCCACACCACTAATGTAGAACCAACAGAACACATAGAACCACGCAGACACTCATCCACAAGGCCGCCCCTCCTACGGACATCCCAGAACACCAAAACTCAGAGCACCACACTCCTGGGCTGAAGGGGGCTGGACGGCCTGCCACTTGGCCGCCCACCCCTGCGCTCCTCAAAATTTGGTTAATAGGGTGATTAACTTAATTTATTTTATTCGGGTTGCTACACTTATTCATCTATTTCAATTGTTGATGGGTCAGCTTGTTCAAAACATCAATGAAAGGAGAATCTTAAAATTGGGCCTGAATGTAATGAGCCCTCTTGTATAACTCTTCAAATGTATCAATCATGGTCATGGCCAAAATGTGCTGAAACCTAAGCATAGAATTGGAAATTATAATCTTGACCTACTCAGATTCTGACAAAGTGTCTATTAACCACTTGGCCATTGCTCTCCATCTATTAGCGAACTGAATAAAATTTTCATTGGACCTCATCTTCTTAGCTTATAAATCAGTGATAGAAATAGATGGGCAACATGGTCCCTATACCGTTGGAGAAATTTTTTCTTAACAATTTCAAAATTAGTAGCCTCATTTGGTTCTAAAGAACAGAACCACTCAAAGACAGGGTTGTCCAAGGATTTTCTAAACAAGTATCCGAGAGCTCTCTTATCGTTATGCTAATAAGCTGAGTCATACATGAAATCCTTAATGTGTAAGAAGAGGTTGCCCGTTCCATTATATAGATGGTACTTGGGCACTTGTGAAGGAGGAATATAACATAAGGGAGTGGGTGGCATAACAACTACTAGAATATCTTGTACATTTGCCACTTTCTTTAGTTACCTCTCCATATGATTTATCCTTCTAGGGAGGGCTTGAGTGGAGGGGTCAACTCGTGAAGCAGAAGACTGCCCTTGGGACCTCAATGAAGCTTGAGAAGGAGGCCCCAATTGGGAGGAGTGATGTGGATTGCAAAGTGAAGGTACAACCAGGCCAATGGGCCTTGAAGGATGAAGAGAAGAAGGCAGATGACCCATTGGGCCCTTAGAAGGACAGGACGGCCATACAAGGATTTGGCCAAAGGAGAAGGAGAAGGAGGAGAAAAATTGGGTTGGATATTAAAGCGAGTGGCTAAAGTATCCAACAAAGAAGAAAGATCGATGGGAGGGGAAGATTCCCCAGGAGTAGCTTGGGTAGAAGAGGGATTTTGAATATGGTTAGTGTCCATGGCAAGAACATAACCATAGGATGTGGATGTATGATGACCCTCATGAGAAGAGTGGTGATGAGTGGCATATGATTGAGGACTATATGGTAAAAAATCATGTTGACTGTCCTCATAATCATGGAAAGCATAAGTCAACATTTCATTAAAACATGACATCATGGAAATTAGCTCAACCAATAATTTTTTTAAACAATATTCAAAGGTTATCAAACAATTAAGATGATCACATTTTTTTGATTAATTCATTGTATGAGATTAATGATTTTCAATAGATTCACTCGCATCCCGATTTCATCGTCGCCACATATTCATTAGATTCCTCTGCTATGCGGACTTCATCAATGTCTGGATGCATGAAAGCTGGACACTCCTTGGCCAGATGGTGAAGATATTCCGGTGGTCCACTTGGTTCCGGCCGGGTTTTGAATCTCCAGTTGTCCCGGTGTGGTTTCACCTTCCCTTTCTCCCTCCGTGTTTCTATAGCTATGACGCTCTGTCTTCGATTGCGTCCTCTGTTGGCCCTCTTCTGAAGATTGGGCCTGCTACAAAATCCCTTGATCGCCTGGAAGGAGCTCATATTTGTGTCTAAACTGATGTCTCCAAATCGATTCCCATTGAGCTCTAGATTGGCGTCGGTGAGGAAGGTATGACACAACTATTGGTTCCCCTCTTTGTTCCATATTTTTGCTCTACCTGTAGAAAATTGGGCCATGAGGTTAAGAATTGCTTGCGATGCAATTCCACTTCCAAACCACCCACTACTGAGAATTCACATATCATACTAAAGGAACCTACCCACGTTTTGAATGATGATACTGTAATGCATGCTACAGAAGTTCCTACTCTCCAACCACGGTGGCAGGTGAAAGCCAAACATCCTCAATCCTCTACCCCGATGGTGCTTGGCGAAAGTTCTCAAAGAGATGCTTCTGACAGCTCCCCATTTGAACGACTACAGGAACATCCCATTGAGGCCTCCTGTACTAAGGACTTATCTAATTCGACAAATGCCAATACCAGGGGTGATACAATACCTGAATTAGGGCAAGCTGATGTCCACGTTGACACTACTGAGAATGGGTTAACACATATTTAGATTGCTAGTGTTTCCTATTTGACCAAGACAGCTGAGATAGACTATCAACCTCGAAGACCCTCTGGTCTCGATCGAATTACCGCCATCAAAAATCTTCAGCACTTTCGTGTCTCCATTGCCAACAAATTTGCTGAGCTCGGCATTGACGACAATTTTGATTCCTCCCCGGCTATACTGGAAGAAGGCTTACTGCAACATATGACTACACTTACGGCTGATTCTATTTCACTTTTAGGTGAGCACCCCGAAGCTAGTCTGTAGGCTGCTCCCTCTAAGCAGAAGAAGGCTCGTAAGAAATACCAACAGCCCACAGAGGGCATGCATTTAAATACTAGATTGGCTAGGTGGTCTCAAATCTCCAAGGATAACCTGGATCTATGATTTCTGATATTATATGGAATGCAAGGGGTGTGGGCAACGCAAACACTATTGCCCGTATCCATCAACTCACTATGCAGCACAATTGCTGCTTCTTTGCTATTCTGGAACCAATGGTCGACAACTCCCATATTCATTTTATTTGGCATTGAAAGATTGAGGAAGCTCCCGGTGCACCCGCAATAGCATATAATAAGGGAAAGGTATCCCCAAGTGTGAAATCTCCACTCCACCTGTCATGCCAGAAAGAGCACCTCTCTCCATTACCCAATCTGAACCGAACGCTGACTCTGATGAAGTCAACACATTGAAGGATGCCTCTCCACATAGGGGAGACATTGGACATGTAGGGCGGGCAAAGATCCCACACCTTGTTTGAAGTATAATACCTCAGTCTGATCAGTTGTAACCATAGACCTCCATCTTCTGTCCGACGTCTCCAAAGCCATTTACAAAGTAAGGCCAAGTTCAAATCTCTAATGTTCTTGATGCTCCTTGCTCCGACAAACTCTGCCCCAAGCAATGTCATGTCATCCCTTACCATTACATCCGTTGTCATGCTAGAAAAATCTCACCTGAATAGATTCCAGCTTCATGGACGCCATCTTCAGAATTCTAAAAATGGAAAGAAAGTAGATCGGCAAATTGCCCAACACAGACCTGCACAATACCATATGTCCTCCATACAAGAGAAGCCTAGTCTTCCATCCTACAAGTCTGACTCAAATCTCTGCATCACTACCTGCTAATCCCTACAGTGGAGTAACTCTGGAGACAAAGGAAGGCCCAGGTAAGTGAAAGGAAAACTCCCAATCTGAAACCCAATAATGGAAGCTACGTGCCTAATGGCTGACTCCTCCAAATTGATCCCTGCAATGTGACAAAAGTCATAGTTCACCTTAAGCTCGTCGATATCCTGTACCACCTCTAGCATCAATCTGGCATCAATCAACTGATGCCCCTCATCTGCTAGGAAAAGAATAATGTCATCGGCATACTGAAGGTAAGTGATACTGTTATTAGCGTGACCTACCTGGAAATCTCAAATCACACCTGCCTCTTCTGCTCAAAATCTAAGCCACCGAGACAAACAAAAGTGGAGACAAGGGATTTCCCTACCGAAGTCCTCTCCCACTAGAGAAGTAGGAAGAAGGCTGCCCAGTGATGAGAAGAGTAAGCCCCCCTATGATAGGGAGTTATCCCCCATTTATCTCGGAGATAACTCCAATTTTATCCTTTTTTTGCTTTGGTAGAGGTATAAAGATAATCGGGTTAGAATAAATGATATCCCTCATCTAACCCAGATAATTTGACCCACCTAAATAGGTGGAATAATATAACCCACTTAATCATATTATTATTTTACCATTTCCCTCTCTACATTCTCTCTCTCATTTTATTTCTCTCTATGTGCTCTCTCCTTCTTTACATTTTCTCTCTCTCTCATTCATTTATTAAAATAAATAAAATAATAGTCATTTTATCCCGCCTTGAGGTGTGACAAAAATGATGTCGGCATCGGCGGTGACGCTTCTCTAACTGCCAGGTTCATCAATTTTTCGGGAGGCACCATCGAAGCATAGCTCCCAACAGGGGAAGCTAACGGTGAGGACATTTGTTGTTGGGCCCCCTGGGAGGTCTGGCGGAGTGCCATCCAGAATTAGCAGTGCTGCGGTTAAGGCCTCCTCGTTTGGTAGCTCAATATTGAGGGGTGAATCTTCTGGTACTAGATGGGTGACTAAGAATTCTACCTCCCCTGCCCCTTGATAGCCCTTTGGGGGACGTAGGTGATGTCATGCTCCATTAGGAGAAGAGCCCATTTGCCCAGCCTACTAGAAAGGGCCGGTTGTCTAAGCAGGAACTTGAGTGGGTCGTACCTGGATATGAGCTCGACCCGATGTGCCAAGAGGTAATTTTACTGTTTCTTGACAGCGAAGACCAGGGCCAGACACTTTTTCCATGAGGGAGTACCAGTGCTTTGGGCCAACTAGCTTTCGGCTATGGTAATAGAGTGGCTACTTTGCGCCTTCCTCATTGATTTGCGCAAGCAATGCTCCTAAAGAGACATCCATAGCTGTGATATAAAGTATAAGGGGTTTGCCTTTGATTAGGGCCCCTAAGACCGGAGGCGTGGGTGAATACTGCTTGATATGCTCAAAGGCTTCTTGACAATCTTGGTCCTATATAAATGGGTCATCTTTCTTCATGAGCTTTTTGAAAGGTGCACATCGACCGGAGAGATTAGAAATTAACCTTTGGATATACACCAGCCTTCCTTGAAGGGATCTGAGCTCCTTGAGATTTCGGGAGGCGGGAGCTCCTGGATGGCCTTGATTTTGCTGGGATCAATTTCAATCCCCCAGTATCTGACAATGATGAACTTGCCACTGGATATGCCGAAAGCACATTTCATGGGGTTCATTTTGAGCCTGTATTGTCATAGCCGATTGAAAATGTGATGCGGATCACACAAATGGTCTTCTCGCCTCTTTGTTTTGACGACGATATTGTCGACGTAACATTCAACGATGTTGTGTAACATTTCATCAAATATTTTAGTCATAGCACTCTGGTAGGTAGCACCGGCATTCTTCAAACCAAAGGGCATGCGCTTGTAGTTGAAAATCCCCTTTGGAGACCGTAAAGTTGTATAGTTCTTATCTTTGAGGGACATTCGGATCTGGTTATAACTTGACAATCCATCCATAAAAGACAGTGCCTCATGCCCGGTGGTCATGTCCACCATTGTTTCTATAATGGGCACTGGGAAGTCATCCTTAGGACATGCTTTATTGAGGTCCCAAAAATCGACGCAGATGCGAGGGGATCAGATTATCTCTATGTCCGGCTGCCCTCTGCTTGATATACAAGGCAATCGGGGACGTCAGCGCACATCAGTTCCCGCGACAAGCCTGACACATCTGCCCACTGCACTTCTTCAACGTGTGGGTCTGCTCGCTATTCCCTGAGTATGCACCACGCACCATTCAGGCTTGGGGATTATTTCCGTGAATGCTGGAGTTCGCGAGCGTAGAGCTGGGCTGACGTCCCTTCAGTTATACAATATCTGAGGCCGACTGACAACGGCCCCCCATGACTCGACAGGCACTATTCATTTCTGGACGCTGGCGACCCATTCAAGTCCCCTGGTGAACAACAAAAGAGAGTGCCACGACGACCAGGTGGAGAGGTACATCCATCCGATAAGCCAGCAGACCGTCGTCCGCCCGTTGCTAGAGTCGGAGCTTCGTGACTGGGCCCTGTCTATTCGCCCGAGCATGCTGGTCTTCAGAAAAGGAGACACCCTGCTACTGGAGCCATATTATCCCTTCCGCTTTGGGCGAAACTTCGGATATGACCAGCATATCCCAGTATATAGTGCACAGTTCGGCCTGCCAGTGCGGAGTCTCTGGGGAAGTCTAACTGTTGAGCAGGCCGGACCTGGTGGGACTTCTTTCACCGAGCCGACAGTGCCGCTTTCAGGGTGCCGACACCCGGGCGAATTCCGCGGGTGACCGGGGAATATGTAAAGTGGTGGAACGCCCAGACGGGCTTTTATCGACTGTGCAGGGCCGAATGCTGGAACAGAGCCGAAAGGAAATTCTTGAGCAAGCAATCAGTGCCCGTTCTTGACATCGACCCAGAGCACCTACTTTGGCTGAAGCACAAGAAAGAGAAGGAGGTGGCCGCATATATGGCCGCACGCCGGGAGGCTCGGGAGGCCAGGCCTGCGCCGCAAGTCATGTTGTCACCAGTCGTGAAGGATGAGTTCAAGAGGACTTTGAGGGACCTGTGTCGCATCGGGGGAGACCACTTCGATCTCATCAACTATCCTCTCCTGATAGAGGAGGAAGGCACTCCTGCCAGAAGCTGGCGGCCAGAGACGGACCCGATATGCCCGTACCGCACATTCGTAAGGAGGGAAGAGCGGAAGCCCGAAAACTACAAGGACACCACGTGGCTATATGTCCTTCTTCGAGCACACGGACTGAGGATAGATGATCCGATGGTCATCATCTGGGATAAGCGTTTGCAGACTTCTTACTACTACGCTGACGGGTGGGGCATGGACCATTTTCGCCTTTACTGTCATCTTGCCCTCAAGAAGCATGCGGACTTGGCTATCCTCGCCGACCGTTGCCTGAAGATCAGGGAAGTGTGCCTTCCATTGCATATTCAGAGAGAGCCACCCCAGAAGAAAAAGAAATAGAGCACCACTTTGAGAGGAAGAGAGATTTCAGTGCAGCCAGCCTGAGCTTTTAGGAGAACGCTTCAATTCGAAGCAACATCTTTACTGTCTTCCGTTCGATCTATTCCATTTTAGTTTTGCTCCTTGTTTCCATTTAGTTCTCAGTTTCCTCTGAACTCTTTCAGAGGAAGGGAGAGGATTCTCCTGGTTCTTCCCTCTATGGAATCAGAGGAAGAGAGATCCGAGACCTCTGGGTTGGTGAATTGCTGGGCACAAATCACTAGGTTCCCTCTTGGTAAAGAGGAAGGGAGGTTGTTCCTTCGGGTTTTCCTCTTGGGTTGTAGGAGAAGCAAGGTGTTGTTCCTTGGGGAAGCTGTGTGACAGTGTTTGTTGCAAACTGAGTCTGCTGTGATCGGTTCTTGGCCAAGTAAGGAACGTCACTCAGTCTGAGTGGAGGAGTGGACGTAGGCAGATCCTGGATCGGGTCGAACCACTATAAAATTGCTCTTCTCATCATTGATGGTTTGCTCGTTTGAATTCCCTATCTGAATTTTCATAGCTCATCTCGTAGATCCTTCTGCTCGGCCATATAGCTTTTCATTGCCAGTTAAACTACTAGGCATTCAGAATGTGTTGCAGCACCTAACCAGTATATCAAAAGACGTAGTTGGAAGGATAGGTTATGCCTATCTGGAAGGCTGTCCCTTGCGTGAGGAGATCTTCGGATCAACCCTCTGCCAAGTATTGCTGAGCATGACTGCAAGTACATTCAGGTGTTGTTAGTAGTTTTCTACTGTTGCTCCCTTAGTTTGCCTGAATAGCTTCTTGCTTCAATAGTTCATCTCAGATTATTTGTCTTTCATTTGTCACCACTTACAGAGGGTAGAACTCGTGTAGCTCTATTGTTGCCAGTCACCTTGATTATCTTAATTGACTTTCAATGTGCACTCTGTCTATCTAATTGTTGGTCACTCTGGTGCTTGGGATTTGATAGAATTTTTCGTTGTTATCCTTCTTCTAATTCCAGTGGGAGTTTGATTGCTGAAATTTTAATTAGATAGACATATTCATCCCCCCTTCTATATCTATCTTTCGGAGTATCAGGGTCGACTCATCCCTCAGCAGGTGAACAGAGCCCTTCTTCTTGTTCTTTTAATAGATTTTCTTGTGTTCAGACTATGTGTTTGGCCAAGTGGATTAGGGGATTGTTAAAACTCCCATCATTTATTACCATTTCATTACACTTTGATTGTTCGTTCTTTTATTCCTTCTTAGTAAACGGGCAAAGCATGCAAGCACAGGGAGTCTTATGAATTATTTCCTTTAATGAATAAAAGCTTGATTCCTTAGTGGAGCCAGAAAACATCATTTTTATGTAATGGTAATGTGTAATCATTATCAATTGTGGTGTTAATCCTGATAAATGGGGTGTTTCTGTTAAGTTTCCTGATTACGCGACCCTGCAGTAGTCGCCTATTAATGAGAAGCGTCCGGGATAAAGTCGCTTATTAAATTATCATTTTTCCAATTTCTGTCAAAAAATAGATAGTGCACCTTCATGGAAGGGCATTTCTTATCAAACAGTGCCCAATCTGTGGTCGCTTATCACAATATTTGTCTTCCTTCATGTGCGAGCGTTTCCAATTTAAAACAGCGCCTCCCCGTGCAAGCATTTTATTAAGAACAATGCCCTCCTCACAGACGCCTACCATAATCCCTCGATTTCAGTTTATTAAAAGAAATTCCAAACTTGCCTCCACGCACGGGCGTTTCCTAAGGAACTGCGCCCAAATCTTAGCCACTTATCACAATATTTACTTCTTGAAATTCTATCCTATTAATTAGAAATTAAAAGCTGTGCCTAAATGATAGACGTGTTCTTAGGAAAAGCGCCCATCACCCAGTTATCTAACATCATCTTCGAATGACAACCCATCATGACCCTAACATTTTTTGCTTTTCCCCATGCACAAATAAAAATGCGCCCTTACAGCGAGTGCATATCATGAATAAACGCCTTTGCCCATAGTCGCAATATATGTTTAACGTGCCCCTGATCCAGTCGCCATTTCTTTT
Source organism: Amorphophallus titanum (assembly GCA_024336825.1). NCBI lineage: Eukaryota > Viridiplantae > Streptophyta > Magnoliopsida > Alismatales > Araceae > Amorphophallus > Amorphophallus titanum. The sequence goes on along the minus strand of JANBPO010004941.1, from coordinate 5,931 downwards.
AAAACTGCAAAATGCAGAACCCTCATATTAATGTCTCTCCATATCCCTCCATTCGTCTCTCTGCAACCCCCCCCCCATTCTCTCTTGTTTTCTCTCTCACTGATGACCACCCCCAGTCCTCGCCATCGATGGATCACGCCGGTTCCAGTCCGAGTTCATTGAAGAGACGGCGCATTGTCACCCCTGCCATCATCCTCCTTGAAGATGAAGAAGGGCATGGGGAGGACGTCCCCCTTGCAGCAGAAGATGCGCCTGTGGCGGTAGAGCATGCCGGAGACATAGAATGGGAAGGGGAAGAAGGAGGAGGAGGAGAAGGAGAAGGCAGCGACAGTGCTTAAGGTGAAGGCGGCGGTGATGGTGCTTACGGTGGCGATGCCCATGGCGATGGTGGGGTTGAGGGCGATGGCAATGGCAGCGATGTAGCACCCCCTCCTCCTCCTCAACCGCCCGTCCGCGGCGGTCATATGGTGTCGGTGCCAAAGAAGGAAATGGTCGTTCCCTTACTCTTTTTATTTATTTTATTTATATTTATATTTTTTTCTTCTAATTTTGTTCTGGGAGAGACGGACAAAGGCTAATCATTCAATTAAGGTAAGAAAACATTCAAGCAAGACTGTAACGGACTCATAAAGGGGCGCCATAAGAACATAACGGACTATGTGTGGTCTGTTATGGTTCACTGGTTCACATTCTTCAAAAATAAATGTCCTAGTTTCCTGACGGACTAGGGTTACTGCGTTATAAAACATTAACAGACCTGCGACAGATCGTTACATTTTTTGGGTTCTTAAAAAAATAAGCCGAGCCCCATTTGTTCTCATTTGCTAATCTCACCCTAAACACGCCCAAACCCTTCCCCAAAAACCCACCATCGACCATCGGCAATGAGCTCCTCCGGCCACCATGACGGGGGAGAAAGGGAAGAAGAGGAAGGCCATTAGGAGGTTGAAGGCTCGTGTGGATAAGGGGGAGGTCAAACCGGCAGCGAGCTCACCAGAGGAAGAAGAAATGGCAGCATCGACGGCACAAATGGTGGAGGAAGAGGCCCCGATGGCTGAAGAGGGAGCTGGAGAAGGAGAAGCACATGCCGGAGAAGCTACTGGCGGTGAGGAAGAGCCCATTGTGCCGGAGAAGAAGAAATGTGGCCAAGACCCGGAGGTAAGCCCTAACCCTTACAAACCCCATTTTTGAAATTTATGACCGATGCATGTGTGATTAGAGAGGTCATCATGGGCCTAAGGACCCATTGAGATGCGTTGTAGGCCATTTGGGCCACTTTCAAGGGCTGGACAAACAAGAAAGATGATGTTCGTCATGGGAGAACGTAACGGTCATTCTAATGACCATTAAGTTCTCTGACGTGCCAACGCTGGTGTGTCAGAGCAACCAGAACTAAAAAAATGCATTTTTAGGTTTTTTGTTTATCTGATTTTTTTGTTGGTTTTGTTTATGATAAATGCAATGCAAGGTGACTTGATGACCCGAATGTGTGCAGGGGAAGAGGAAAACAAGGATCACCTAGCTTCAAGTGCGGGTAGTTAACTTGGCGTTACCAGAGTACCAGCGAGAGAGATTAGCTGCTATGGGATTCAGAGAGGTCCTTAGCATCAAGGTTACCAGGGTGGATACAACTCTCCTGTACGCGCTGCACGAGAGGTGGGATCCGATTAGTCGAGCCTTCATCTTCCCATGGGCGCGCATGATTCCGACACTAGAAGACATGGCGAGGATCAGTGGTTTGAGGGTGCACGGGAAGGCGGTGATAGGGTGGCCTTATGGCGACTACAGAGAACTAGCCTAGGAGCTCCTAGGGGTGGATTTAATGAGGCCAGGGCATCCTTTGATGCGGGACGGACGCACGACCTGGGACTCTAGCTCGCATTTGTCCCTAAGCGAGGGAAACGTAGGACTTGGAAACCTGGCTCTATAAACTAGAAGATTGTAAAATCGCCAAAGGCCATTCAAGAGGCATTTTAAATTCCTGGCTCAGCCCTGGACCGTAGATCTCTGAGTCATCTTTTCAACACCGCTAACCTTGCATCGACTCGACGTCAGGGCTGGATACAGCAGTAGTTCTCGCCAGGTCGCGCGCTGCAAAATAGCAAGTGACAGCACGTGGACAGCAAATCCAACGCTTGGAGACCGGAGCCACCTCGCCTCCCATGAGGCGAACCAGCATGTTGCCGTCCGAGGGAGCGTCCCTCCAGGGCCCCCCCATCACAGCGGTGTCACTCCGGGCCCACTTGACCCCACTGAGCAACACGTGGGCCCCACAACCAGCAGCAAGCATCTTCCCGACGGCACCGATGGAGCGGACCAAAGTGCTGCCTGCCAACCCAAGAACGGTCCTCCCGGGCCTGCTGTATCCCTTTACCTCCCTGTGTGAAGTGGGCAAAGATTCATTGCTGTAAATTATTGTGATTGTTGTATTAACCAGGAGTTACCGTCTTGGCCAGGATTGTCTTCCCCACGCCCGGAGCATGGAGGTACACTCGGCACCCCTCGTAGTAATAGTTATTTACTTTCTTAGTATATGCTTTTACTACCGCTGCATGTGAGTAGTTACTTCCTAGCTCGTGTAATTCAACTCACAGCTGAGAGTGAGAGAGCAAGACAGTCCCGTGACCTAACCCGGGCATGAGAGAGTGAGTAGACCGGCCTTGACACGCTGCCGGTTTCTCAACCGTGCAGGTTCGAACGCTTCCCTCATTAGGGACGAGTGTGAGCTTGCTAGAGTCTCAGGTTTGCATCTCGAATTGGCGTCGAGTCCATGTCTTTGTCCCTCATTAGGCCCTACGGTAACCAGCCTAAACACCGTCTCTCTCGGGTCATGCTCTCCACCACTTCCAAGTGGGTCTGCATACGCATGTGCAGGAAAGCTATGACTAGTGAGGGGCTCACTAAACATGAACACTAAAAACCAGGCACGCATCCATCATGAGTAATGTGAAGTAATAGGTGGCTCGAAGCCACCCAACTCTGGACAGTCCACTAGACCTAATAAACTCAACGGTCCTTGAGTCACAAGACTCGGGTCAAGACCGTCACACGTGACAGCACAATGCCATCAATCTAGCCTACTCCCTAGCTCTGAAACTATGGTAGCATGATTCCCAAGGTAGCTCGCAAGCCGCCGAGTTAATCCCTCATCCAACGGTCACAGGAGAAACCTCCAGCCCTAGGCTAGTTAACTGGACTCATAGTCCAAGGTCATTCACATAGCTCACTCTGAAACCACCTTCCGGAGAAACCCCTTCGGATGTTCTTTAGAGAGTCCCGATCGAATTCTGCTACTGATTCATTTAACGGTCTATCGTGGACCCGTTATAGCCTCATAACGCTCTCCTATTGGTCTGTTAAGCTCTGGCTGTCAGCCGCCTTCATTCTGTCGAGTATAGCACATGGACCATGGTCCGTTATGCATACTTAACGGTCTGAAGGTGATTCGTTAAATGGTCTGTTGCAGGATGAGGATCCATTTCTTCCCTCTCTATTTGATCAAACTTGTCGGTCTCGTCTACATTCCACACACACGTCCATCACTCCGTTCTATATTTATTACCTTATTCACATCCACACAATCATCCATTCACAATCATGCATTCACATTCACATTCACTTTTTCATGAACCAAAATTTTTTCTTCATTTCATCATATTCTAATGTCATATACAAATGTATGTCAAAAATCCAAAAAATAAAAAATAAAAAAAGCACAAAAGCAAGAACAAACATGTCACTCGGCTGGTCTGTCTCCCGGGCTGCCATTGTCCCCAGTGCCCTCGTGCCGCTTTGATAGTGGCTCCATGGCACTATGCTCCTCCTCCCGTGGGCGTCTCCGCTCTGACTCCTCGCTCCTCCGACGGCCGGAAGAGCTGGGTAGATAATCTCCTACCGATGCGCTCAGTGCCACGCTCCGCAAGCCTCCCACTGCACCGCTCTGGGATGCACTCCGCTCTGGTCCTCGGCCCATCATCCGGACGGTCCGCTCCATGGTCCAGAGCTCGATCCTCAAGTCGTGAACCTAGAGTCATGCCTCACGAGCCTCAGTCTGGTATCTCTCTATGTCCGCCGTCTGTCCACTCAGCCGAGTCACTTCCCCCCGGAGTCGCTCAATCTCTTCTCGGAGATGGGGCACCTCCGCCGCTTCTGCTCAGGATCGCTCCACCGCAGCCAATGCTACGGTCAGTTCTCTCGCCTGCATATTGCATTCACATCATGGTCAGCTTAGGCACATGCATAAATCATAAAGCATTTTAGGAAAGGTTTGGGTTCTTACCCGCTCCGCGAAGGTAGCTTCAGCCTCCTCGGCTTGAGCTACAGCTCGGGTAAAATTTGCATCTCGCTCGGCCCGTCCCCCGGCAGGCTGTGTAGAGGAGGACGGTGCATCTAGTTCGGTCCTCTGGGCTCCCTCAGCCTGCTGCATTTTCAAAATTCAGTCAATTTGCATGAACATTTCATTTTTAAAGTCTAAGGAAAGCTCACTAAAAGCTCCAGAGTTGTTCGGTACTCGTGCCGCTGCTGCACGGTGGCATGGAGTAGTCCCTCAAGCTCGGCGATGCATCCTTGTGGGTCTAGCTGCATTTAGAAGCGGGCATCAGCTACAAGATTTCTTTTTCCAGGATGATAGTGTATAGTAAAGTCGAAGTCCTTGAGATACTCGAGCCAACGTCTTTGTCTCATATTCAATTCCTTCTGAGAGAAGAGATACTTGAGACTCTTATGATCGGAATACACGGTAAATTATTCTCCATAGAGATAGTGCCTCCAGATCTTTAATGCAAACACTACCGCAGCCAATTCTAGGTCATGGATCGGGTAGTTCTCCTCATGTTTCTTCAGTTGTTGGGAAGAGTAAGCTATAACTCTTTCTTGTTGCATCAAGACACACCCGAGGCCAATGCCAGACACATCGGTATATACCTCGAATTTCTCTCCTTCAACTGGTAAGGCTAAAACTAGGACAGTAGTTAAGTGATCTTTTAAGACTTGAAAGCTTCTTTCACAATCTTCACTCCATTCATAACGAACCTCCTTGCGGGTTAGCCTAGTAAGAGGCGCGGTGATTTTAGAGAAGTCCTTAATGAATCGCTTGTAATAGCCTGCAAGACCCAAGAAACTACGGATCTCTCTAGCATTATTTGGTCTTTCCCAATTCTTGATAGCTTCTACTTTTGTCGGATCAACAGAAATCCCATCCGTAGAGATCACATGTCCTAAGAAAGACACTTCTTCGAGTCAGAACTCGCATTTACTGAGCTTTGCATAGAGTTGATTTGTCCTTAATATCTATAATGCAATCCTCAAATACTCTTCATGTTCCTCCTTGGTCTTGGAATAAATTAATATATCATCAATGAAGACCACTACAAATTGATCTAGGTGAGGCCGAAATATGCTATTCATCAACTGCATAAAGGCTGCAGGGGCATTTGTTAGTCCAAAAGGCATAACAACAAATTCGTAGTGTCCATACCTACTTCTGAACGTAGTCTTATGAATGTCCTCCTCTTTGATCCTCAGTTGGTGATATCTTGATCTGAGGTCAATCTTCGATAAATACTTTGATCCAGATATCTGATCAAATAACTCATTGATCCTCGACAGTGGATACTTGTTCTTGATAGTGAGATGATTCAACTGTCGATAGTCGATGCATAATCTCATTGATCCATCCTTCTTCTTTACAAATAGTACGGGCGCTCCCCACGGGGAAGTGCTCAGTCTGATAAACCCTTTCTTTAGAAGTTCCATCAATTATTCTTTTAACTCCTTAAGCTCGGTAGGGGACATCCTATAAGGTGTCTTAGAGACTGGACCAGCACCAGGGATCAAGTCGATGGTGAAGGCCACTTCTCTTTGTGGGGGTAGTCTAGGTAGATCCTCCAAAAATATGTCAGAATATTCCCAAACCATTGGGATGTCTTCTAT
>JANBPO010004940.1:0-18746 GCA_024336825.1 Amorphophallus titanum | reverse complement strand
ACAGCCCTAACCCTAGCTGCCCCCTCTCCAGCCCCTCACACCCCCAGCCCTCTTCCAGCCACCTCCCTCTGCATTCCACACCTCCAGCAACACTCAAGCTCGCTCCCAGCCGCCCGGAGTTTGCCTCGTCGTCTTCCTCGGCCTTGCATTGGAGCTACATTGGCCCTACTGCTTGCAGTCTCGAACTGAACCTGAGGCCCAGTTTGCATGCTCTACCACACCCCTAGATGATGTGAACCAGTGTCTGCACTCTTCAGAGACATCGTGCTTCTTCGAGACGACTTCGTTCCAGAAGTGGTCCCAACCCGTTTCGACTTTGGCACTGATCACGTCGACCATTTTCGTGCAACTGCACTAGATTCGCACCTGATCCTGAGTACCATGTGGTAGCTGCTACACTATCTTCCACAGTGTGAATCAGCCTGAATCTCTTTAGAAGAGTTCTTCCTCTTCAAGTCACCGTCAATCCAGAGGTGGTCCTGCCCATTTTTGATGTCAGCACAGCCCGGGGCGTCCATTCTCCTATGACTGCGCCTGACTAGTGCGACCCAGTCCACCCAGAACCTATAGCAGACTCGCCAGCCTTGGCACGCCTTCCTCTGCTAGTTTTCGGCCAAAGGCATCTTCACCAAAGTTATGCCCCTCGACGACATAAAACCAACCCATGTGGTTTCGTCCCATTCTGACTTCAGCACCGGAAATTTCACCCCAACCATCGTCAACCTATCTGGCTGCTCACCCAGGAATCTGAGGCTTGCCACTTATGTGACCCCGCCTGGCTCGGTGATCCAATGGCCTCCATCTCTTGAGGGTACATAGACCTCTCTGTCTGTTATCCCACTGAGTTGGTCCCGCCTCGTTTGGAGTTCTACAGCGAGTGTATTGGTGACTACACCACGACTGCGCAACCCTGCCATGGGGGACAGAATCGCATAGGTCCACTTCTTCAGCTGGCCCCGCCTTCCAGCAATCTTGGATCGACATCAGCTTTTCAGGAACACACCATCACTCCCCTGGCTTCGTCTGAGCGCTGACGGCACTCCATTCAGACATCTGTGCTCAGCGTATCGTGCAGGACGATCGGCGTCATCCCAGCAGGCCTGTTCGCAGATCGGCACCTTAGTGTTCCCCTCCCCTTGCTTGCCCCCTCCTGTGTGAGTGATATGGCACAGCCCTATGATGTTGTTGGATGCAAAGACAACCGTAGGACCTAGACCAGCAAGCATATAAAGAAGATCACGGACTTATGCGTACGGCTTGCTCTCACGGCGGACACGATCCCCCGAAGGTGACCAGGCGATGACGCCAAGGGTCCAAGGCGGAACCCAATCATTCAAAGCACTTGTCCAAGGCTAATTGGGTTCCTTTCTTCGTGTGTCTACACTCTTTTGAAGGTCTACAAAGCTCAATATACGAGGCCCAACTCTTTTGGTCGGTCAGGAGGGGTGGAGATTCAAGTTCCACATCACACTTTTCTGGGTGTGCCTAGCGGCCATCGATAGACCATTTGGGTTCCTTTATAGTCTATTACTCGACCGTTTTCCTCTGCCTTGCGGTCTCATCAGGACCATTCTTAGCGTATGCACCTGGGTTTTCTCTCCCGCAGGCGAGTGTGCTTCACTCGACTTCTTTCCAAAGTACATAGTGTAGTTTTGCTACATTATTGGCTTTGGTGATGATCACATCTTTCTTCTTTGGGTATTTATCATCATATTCTTCTATCTCCTCTTATTTCCTTACTTTCTTTTAGTTGCTCCATACCTACAGTGTGTGTTTACTTAATTTCTTTCTTTGCTCCATGCCCACGACGTGTGTTTAGTTCCTTCTTTTACTTTTCTTTGCATTGTTGAGATGACATGCCCACATGCTTTATACATGATGTTATTGATTGCTTGAGTTAGCAAATATCACATCACACCTCCATCTCACACCTCATCATCACTTCACACTACTCCACATAATCCACATCTCACAACAAGTCCTTTGAGTCCTCAATCACAGTGGCCTTAGTGTGCCATGCTGAGGTGAGAGATCTAAGTATCTTCCTAATCAGTTCACTATCAAGGTATTCTTTTTCCAATGATTTTAAGGAGTTGGTTAACTGGGTAAGCCTTGCATACATCTCAGAAATAGTTTTGTTACGTTTCATTCTGAACATTTCATAGTCAGTAGTTAGCATGTTGGCCATGGTGGCCCTGACTTCAGATGTACCCTCATAGATTAGCTCAAGCTTATCCCACATTTCTTTTATAGATTTGCAAGTGGATACTCTTGAGTATTCAGTGGGGTGGATAGCACATTGCATGATGTTCATGGCGCTCCAATTGGTTGTGGATTTTTTGATCTAGTCTGGAGTCCAGGTGTCATCTAAATCTGGTAAGACAAATGGGCCTCCACTCACAACGTGCCATATCATGTGATCCTGGGCACGCATGAAGACTTCCATTCAATTATTCTAGTATAGATAATTAGTTCCATCAAAAAATGATGGTCAGTTGATCGCATGACCCTCAGCTATGTAGCTGTGAGGGACATTCCCATCGGATCTCCCTGGGTCGTTGGACAACATCTCTAGGGATCCTGTTCTGATGCCAACTATTGGACTGTATAAGAGGATCTAGAGGGGGAGGTGAGTAGATCCTATACCAATTTTTTCAACTTCTACAAACAAGCTACTGAAGGAGAGAGGGGGGCGGTCCCCACCCTATAAAATTTGATTTTTGCCCCTGTTTTCTTCCTAATTTGGCTAAGAAAGAAAATGACAATTAACTGGGAGGATACTGGGAGGATACGTGGAAGCTTGCGAGCTTGCCGGACTTGAGGAATTCCCCGTGCTATAGCGTTATGCTCTCGTGCTCACGTATCGACTTCTCAGACTGGTAAGACACTCGTAGGATCATAGATCGAATGAACTGGGATGGAGTGGGGCCATGGGACACCGGGCTGGAGGGAGGGCGCGGCCCCTAAGGAGGTTTGCCCTCCCTGGGGCGCGCGGCCGCCCCTGGGGTGAACTGACCCCAGGGCCAGCCGTAACCCCAGGGGATGGCCCCCAGGGGTCTTCTTGCACCATCTGGGGTTGTCCTTTGCTGGACTTTGATCTTCGGAAGGTTGGAATGGGCCCGTGGGGGCCGTCGTTCTTCGGGTTGTCGCAGTCGCTCGCAAGGTGTTCGGGTAAATGCCCGGCACACCCTGGATTGCCGAACGGCTTGGGTAGGTGGCTAAGGGGCTGCACGGCGGGCCTTGGGTTGACAGTGGGAGCTCGTAGGAGCTAAGGGGAGGCACTTTGTGGCTGTGAGCCATGCCTCAGGCTGTGTGCTATATTGTTCGGTGGGTTGGCAGGGTAGCCTCAGGTTGGCCCGAATGCTAGGATTAGATGGCTCATCACCACGTGTCTGAGTGTCGGGTTGACCTTGACTTGTCGGGGGCTCGTTGTAGGACCCAATTGAGGTGCTGGAATCACGAGTCGGCCCGTGGTTGGGTGTAGAAGGGCTGGAACATACTCACCCACAAGGTGCTCGACGAAATGCCGAGCATGCCCATGTGAGCCGTACAGGCACACGACAGGCGCCCAAAGCCTGTGGTTGACCTAGTTAGGCCTCCCTTTAACCTTGGAGGGTTGAAAAATATATTTCTGGGTGGGCCCTTGGCCCCTTTGGCTGAGTGCCACGTGGCGTGGCCTGACCTCGGGGTGCCCCCGGGTGGCTCCAAGCGACGGTGTGGGATACGGGCAATACCCGTACGTGAGTGGCCAAAGTTGATCCCGAGGGATTGCTTGTGTCACTGTAAGTTACGGCAGGCTAGCCAGGGCCCTTGTAGGGACCCATGGGTTCGTAGAAAGTGCTTGATAGCCCATGCCTAGAAGGTGCTCGGTGAAATACCCGAACCCTTATTTCTTGTGATTTTATCGAGAAATAGTTCGGGTACAACAAGCTCATAAAAGTGTGTGATAACATTAATTATCATGTAAAAATACACACTCATCACACCCCCCAACTTACTCATTACTAGTCCCTTAGCCATTTTTATCAATAAAAGTTAGAATTTTTGTCAATTCTTGTGCATTCCTCTTATGTGGATGTTATTGCGCTCAGATCTTGATTACTAGCTTGAGGCGTATTGCCGGCTGCTCACGTACCCGAGTGTCTTTTGCTGTATACATATGGTTCAGGGCGTGACAATTAAGTTGGTATCAGAGCCTAGGTCTCAGGACTACTTATTTCTAGGAAAATGTCATAGACTAAGTCCAAGGTTAAGGACCCACATACCTATGAATCAGGAAGAAATTACTAACCCATGTGAGAATGGGTAGAGCCGGGATGAGATAGTTAAATTATGAAATTTCTCTAGGTTAACCTTCATTAATTCCATAGGGAATTAACTATTGGTTATTTTCTCAGGTACCTTCTTTTTAAAATGGCTCACCGTGTCAACTGGAATGCGATGCAACAAACTGTTGCCGGTCTTACCCAGACCCTGTAGAATATGGCCCAAGCTGGCGCGGGGGAAGGTGCTGGTGACTTGCACCGCCACTTTCGAAGCTTAAATCCCCCACATTTTTCTGGCACTTCCAATCCAGACGAAGCGAAAAACTAGATAGATGAGATGGAAAGAATATTCAATGTTATGCAATGTGTAGATCAAGAAAAAGTCCATTTGGCCACCTTCCAATTGAACAAAGATGCACGTACTTGGTGGAAGGCCACCTCGGCACAACCGCAAAATGCTAAGCCCACATGGAACGAGTTTCTTACACTCTTCCGAGTGAAGTATTTTTTCGAGCACGTTAAGGAGTGGAAGGCCGCAGAATTTACCTCCCTAAGGTAAGGAATGATGTCCGTGGTAGAGTATGAACTTCAATTCTCTCGTCTGGCCCCTTATGTTGAACATCTAGTAAGCACAGACCTACTAAAGGCCAATCACTTTATGGACGGTTTAAGGCCTGATTTTATTCAACAGCTCGGTTCACAAGATATCCGCACTTATATAGAAATGGTCCAACGTGCATATTTATGTGAAAGGACCTTAGAGAAAATAATGAAACTTCAAGGCAGGAAAGAGGAGTCGATGTGGAAACATGATAGGCGAGAGGAGAAAGAGGCAGATGATGACGAATCCCATCACAATAACAGGTCCCGCAATAGGAACGATAATGGTAAATGAAATGGTAATGGTAACGGGAAAAGGAGTGGCAATGAAAATGACAAAAGAGGTAAAGAGGAAGAGGAGAAGCAGGTCATGGCGGCTTGCTCATTTGTGAAAAGTTCGGGCACTCAGTCGAAGACTGTTGGAAGTGTCTCGGCGCTTGTCTCAAATGTGGGAGCAGGGAGCATCGCTTGTCCATGTGTCCTCTCCTAACGTTGAGTCTAGGGTAATCATTGCATAAAAAAATAATTTGATTCTAGGTCATATTGTCTTAGGTTTGCATTTCATCCCAGTACCCGGCATATCAAAAGATGTTACTGGAAAGATAGGTTACGCTTATTGAGAATGTAGCCCTTCGCGTGAGGTTTTTACCTCCACCATGTACCAGATATTAGTTAAGTCTAGGTTCATCATTTTGCATCAGTCCATCTAGTTAGGTCATAGCCTTAGCTCCCTTTAGGCCCCTTGTATGCCCACTTATGGAGGTACTCAGTACCATCACCCTAACACTATGGGTGAACCCTGAGGTGCCGCCCAGGGAGGCCGTTCTCTGGAGGACATGATAGCTCTACTCATGGAGTCCATGGATAGGTCCGAGCAAACTCTTAAGGAGCATACCGAGAGCATGGAGAGATGATTCAAGGCCATGGAGGACCGCACCGAGACTTCCGATCGATCTGTCCAAGGTCTAGTTGGAAGGTTAGAGAGTGTGGAGAGAACACCTCATCGGGACCAACCTAGAATTCTTCCGGCCCCCCAGGCGCCTACTGCCCAGCCCGCCCCATCTAGGGCTGAGGAGCGACGGCCACGTTCCCTCCATTTTGAGGACTACAAGTCCGACAATGATTATGAGGGAAATGGCCGACGCTGACGTGGTCACCGACCACAAAAGGATGATGAGGACGAGCGGATCCTTAAGACCATTTGTGCGGACCCTCCCACAGTTGATGGGTGCAAGGCTTTGGACCCGAAGGTCAATCTTGATTGGGAGGCCAGCATGGATAGGTACTTTGAATGGTTTGAGATGACAGACCATCGGAGGGTCAAGTATGCCAAAATAAAGCTATTAGAGCAAGCATAAACTTACTAGAGTAATGTGGAGAGCTTGCTATTTCAGTGTCATGAGCCCCAGATTGATTCCTGGGATGAGATGAAGGGAAAGTTTAGGCATAAGTACCTTCCTGCCACGTACCATCAAAGGCTCATTGATAGGTGACAGAATCTCAGCCAAGGGGATCGGTCCGTATCCAAATACATCATGAAGTTTGATGAGTATTTCTTGTGATGTGGCATTACGGAAAAGAGCACCATGCCTGTTTCTCACTTCTGTCGTGGTTTGCGGCCCCACTATCAGTATGTAATTGACGGCTGTCAGAAGGGCATCATTTAGTTCACGCCACTGTGGAAGGCGTTATTTCAAGATCAATATACACCGACCTCATTCCTTATGCGTCGACCTTATCTTGCTTGCACGGACTCATATGCACGGAGTTTATTCCTTATGTACGGACCTTGTTCAAAAGTGCACAGGGGTAGTTTTTGGTATTTTAAATTGGATAGATATTAATCTTGTACTATTTTGGTTGTTCTCCAAAAAAAAAATCCTCCCAACAACTTCTTTTATTTTTCTTAAAAATAAAAGAGAAAATAATTTTTTAACCTTAAAAGTCACTCCTCCCTGTGGATTCAACCCAGACTTGCCACGAAATCATGATGTTATTTCTTTGTGAGTTCGGTAATTTAAGATTGATAGCCATTGTGTTTAACAACGCACATTTTGGTCTGGTCAGCTACGTCGACGCTGTAGAACAAACTACTGCAAAGACAAGTCGAAGCTGCAGTTCATGCGCTAACGCATCAGAATACAGAAGGCAACACGATCAAGGCTGCGTCGACCTGATGAGCTCAATGCGTCGACGTAGCAGTAGATCCGAATCAAACCCATAAATTCTGAATCCAGATCTGGATCGGGTGGTATGCTCCAATGATTATCTGCATGTGAGTTGGGCTCCAATGATTATCTGCACGTGTGTATGAGATTGGGTGTCTCTAGAAGTGCACTTTCTCATGGGAGAATGTCCTCCCAAGCGAAGGAAATCTTGTGGGGCTCACAAGGATCATGTTCATTGCAGCAGGTGTGGAGGATGTGAAAGAGATCAGGAGAACGAGTGTGGGAAGCGGTGAGCAAGCACGGAAAAACAAGAGAAGGGAAAGGGGAATTGGAGAAAAGCCTGCAGAGCTCAAGGAGAGAAAGCAGAATGAGAGTTTGATCGTGAAAGAGGTCCTGAGAGGAAGATTATAACCTGGTCGTAATCATCCACAACTGCACGATCTTCCTCCTCTGTTCATGAGTCAAGCTTTCCGCCAAAGATCAGTAAGATCCTCTGCCTCTTCTGTTCTGTGGAACCAAGAGTTGGGGTCGAAGTTTGCAGTGCCAGCAGTCTAGATGAAGAGAAGAGTTGCATCTTCAGTTCGTGATTATCAAATGAATTGCTGATCTGGAAGTTCAGGAGTTTTAGAGCACGCCTATACTGCGAGCAGGGAGAAGTCTTTTTGTAGATCAACTTTTGTTCAATTAGTGCTATCTGAACTAGATCTACATTTTCACTATTCCATTATTTTTCCTTTTAACTTGCACTTCTGTTAGTCAAGTTGTGTGGCAGCACACACAAGCTATATGTCAGCGGATTCAATCCAGCAAGGGGTGTTTGGATTGATTGGTTCAAGCTATTAGGCAGCGGACTGTAAGCTATGTTATCAGTGGTTTAAGCTGTGCAATCAGCTTAAGCCTCACTCTGTTGAATGGGGGGTGGACGTAGGTCTCTAAGTAGAGACTGAACCACCTTAAAAATCATGTCTCCCTTGTGTGATTGGTTGATATTGTCTATCTTCAAATGGGCATTTCGTAACAAATCTAGAAATCACGATCCGAACGAACCAGAGAAAGTGTCGACTCTTAGACCCTGAGGTCCAGCTTGCAGGCTCCACGATGCCCCAGACGACGTGAACCAGTGTCTGCACTCTTCAGAGACATCGTGCTGCTTTGAGACGAATTCGCCCAAGAAGTGGCCCCGCTTCGATTCGTCATCCGCACTGACTGCGTCGGGCGTTTCCATGCAACTGCACCAGAACCACACCAGTTTCTGAGGACCTCTTGGCAATGGCAGCAACATCTTCCCCCGTGCGAACCGGACAGAACTCTCTTCAAAAGAGTTCTTCGTCTTCGAGTCTCCAACGATCCAGAGGTGGTTCTGCCATCTTTTGACATCACCTCCGCCCGAAGCGACCATTTTCCCAAGATCGCGCCAGACCCAGAACCCTCTGTCTGCCCAGGACAGACTGCCACATATTCGGCCTAGATACTCCATCCTCCACTCAGTTTCAGGCTGAGCTGTCTTCTACAAAGTCGTGACTCTCGACGATACGAATCCTACCCAAGTGGTTTCGTCTCGTTCCGACATCGGCACAGAAGATTCCACCACATCCATTGTCGACCTGTCCTGCTGTCCGCCCAGGAACCAGAAGCTGACCATTTCGGCAACCACGACCGACACGGTGATCCGAAAGTGGCCAGATTATGAGGATACATAGTTCCCTCTATCTTATACCACGCCGAGTTGGTCCCGCCGCATTTGGAGCTCTACAGCGAGCGTACCAGTCATCGCACCTCGACCACGCCAACCTGTCCGGCGAGACAGAACCGCGCAGGCCCTCCACTGTGACCTTCCCTGCCTTCCAGCGACCTCAGATCAGCGTCCAGATCACAGGAGTTCTTCGGCATCCACCAGGCTTCGTCCAGGTGCTGACGGTACCTCGTTCAGACGTCGAAGCTAGGCATACGGTATAGAACAAGTAGGCGTCATCCTGACAAGGCGGTGCAGATCGGCCGTTTGGATTCCCCGCCCCTTGTTCCCCCCCTCCTGCGCGAGGGTAGTGCATGTATTAATTGTCCCATCCCCATGCTCCCCCTCCCTACGTGGAGGCTTTCAATTGGTTGTACACACAGGTCACGGCCAAAGCTACAGCGATGCAGCGTGTCCGCCGGGTGCGCACGCTCCTTGCTAGCCCTCGTCTCCAATCGGCGTCGATCTTTTCAGACTCGAAAAGGTATAGATCTGACCCTCGCTCCTTGGGCATTGCTTTCTTAGTATCTGTTCAACGTTCACTCCGAAGGTGAGGAGAGCTCGTTCCAAATTTCCCAAACATTGAGTGTTGATCGTTGCCGTGCGAGGTATGTACATACGTCATTGAGGTTCTCTCAATGGACAGAAATAATGTAGCCCTTGCGAGGTCCTTACCAGTAGTCATAGACCAGGTTGTGCTTTAAAATAAATAGGACTTTCAAGTACGTTGATTATGGGGTGCATGTTGTTTGTGTGTGATTTGTTAGCGTCCACATCCTGGGTCAGCGGAGGAAGGAGGTGGAAGTGCTGGTGCTGCTCTAGTTCTAGCCCAAGGTAGAGTGGCCGCCATCACTGCAACGATGAGGTCTGAAATGGCACAGAATAAGAGAAAGAGAAGGGAAGGGAAGAAGAAAGACGTGTAGGGGGAGAATAGAAAATGAGGAGAATTAACAGGGAGGACAAAGGGGCTCGTAACATTCCATTTGGGATCTGCGTCTTCACAGAAGTATTTATACTCTGATCCCAAGCACGGTTAAGGCCACTCTTAGACATGGATTGAGGAGCCTTCCTTGATAACAGCCTTACAGATTACAGGCGGTTGGGGCTTGCTTACACAGGTGGTCGTTGCTTACAATAGCAACCACACTTAAACGGCCCGATCGCTAACAAACATCACCCCTCCCCCCTTCCCTTAATTTCTTGGATCAAACCTTGTCCTCATCGTTCAATATTGATGCAAATATGTAATGAGAAGAAGAAACAAAGTCAATATGGTCTAAGGAACAGTTCTGCCACTAGTGAATTAAGAGCTGTGCTGCGGCACGATTGTTTCTCTTAACCAACAGCTTGCAAGGAAACCTGGCAGGGCCAATGGAAGATTCTGGTAATGAAGTACGCACAGGATGATGATCTCTTTGCCAGTTTGTTGAGCTGAGATATACAGAAAAGCACGGTGGATCTTAGCATCCGACGGAAGAAGATCCACTTTGCGTATGCTACGTTCCCAACCTCTTGTAAAATTTGGAATGGTCTATAATTTATACCCGGCTGACAGTTTTGTGATTGGTACGACGAACAAGTGATCCTTGACAATGAGGTTGTAGTTTCAATTAAGCCCAATCTCCCACAGAAAACTCTCTTTCAACTCGATGAGAATCTACCTGACACCTGCATTCTTGATTATAGCCAAGGCCTCTGGCATGTCTCGTTGATCTGAGACTGAGAATTCCCTGACTGGAGGGTTGGGTTTAGGGAGGGGCGAAATTGATTGCGATAATTACGTAGATCTAAAATGATACGTTTAATTAATGGCATTTTAGGCTCTTGTGGTTGGGCTATATATCAAAACTAATTTTGACAGAGTAGCTGGTTTGAAGGATCTGACCTCCAAATCTAAATCTTCTCTTAACCCTCCAAGAAAGGTTCCCAAGAGAGGTTTTTCAAGAACACTCCTCCAAGATCCAAAGTAAGAGAGGAATGACACTCAAGTTGGACTTTGAGAAAGCGTATGATTGGGTCAACTGGAATTGTTTATTCTCGGTGCCAGATAAAATGGGTTTTGATGAGAGATGGATTGGATGGGTATGGGCTTGTGTCACTTCAACCACTTTCATAGGTCTCCTCAGTGGTAGGCCTTCCCATTATTTCATAGTGGGAGAGGTCTTAGGCAGAGAGATATGTTGTCCCCACTTCTCTTTATTTTAATGGCACATATACTGAGTAGGATGTGGTCTAGGGCTGAAGCCAATGGACTAATTACAGGTTTCTTGGCTACAACATGTGGCATACAAATATCACATCTTCAGTATGCTGATGATATCATCTTCTTTTTAGCAGAGGATCAGAGGCAAACTTTTATCACCAGACTTGTGCTGGAATTGCTGGAAGTAGTCAGTGGATTAAAGGTGAACTTTGGTAAAAGTCAGTTAGTGGGAGATAGAGCCCTCAGAAGTGCATCGTTCATATTAGGATGCCAAATAGGAGATTTGCTCATCTCTTATTTGGGTCTACTGCTATCTTTTGGGGGCCATTCATTACAGTGACTAGCAGAAGATAGTTCAGAGGTTTGAGCCCACCTTGGCAGGTTGGAAGGCGAGGTTCCTCTCATATGGGAGGAGCTTGGTGCTCTGCAAATCAGTGTTGAGTAGCCTTCCAATTTATTATCTCTCCATTTTTCACATTGCAAGGGCCATTGTTATGAAACTTTAGTCTATTCAGGTTATATTTTTTTGGCATGGCAAAGGAGACAACAAGAGGGGGTGGCATGACATAGCATGGGGGAGAATTTGTAAGTGCAAGGAAATGGGAGGATTGGGCACTAGAAGCAGCAAAGACTTCAATCAGGCTTTGTTGAGTAAGTGGTTATGGAAACTGGGATTTGAGGAGAATGGCATTTAGTTGCAAGTAATTTGTTAGAAATATTATGATAGGGTAAGAGAATGGGACTTGATACTAGCCAGTCATCACAGTATCACCCGTACCTAGAAGGGAATCTTGTAATGTGGGACATCATGGTGGCTAATGTAGGGATCTGACTAGGAGATGGAGGAAGATGTTGTTTTGGAAAGACAGATGGTGTGGGGATTTTACTTTACAAGACAATTCCCACGGCTTTTTGCCACTTCATCAGAGCAGGAGGTAACAGTCTCTTAGGTTTTCGACCCACAGCTTTCAGGGGGTATTTAGGCTCCATCAGTCCCCAGGAGCCTGAGAGAGGGAGAGATGGAACAACTAGACTTGCTACTGTCGTTTCTCCTTGAGTTTGCACCGGGGGTGTACAACACTGCAGTTAGGACAAATTGACAGATTGTCTTGGAAACCTTATATATAGTCAAGAATTTGATAAGCTGGTATTTCTATGAACATAAACCTCTGAATGAAGTCAACATAGTGAATTATTCTCCTACAGCTAAGGTTGGCATATGAGTAAACACAGGGTAGATGGCAACAACTCTCAAGTGATAGCAGCGTCACTTAGCAGGCAATCACGTGAGGTCAAAATGAAGCACTGGCATGTGATCCAAGGGAGCATATGATGGGCACGTGATTCAAGGCTAACAGTCTAGTAGAAAAGTTCTGTCACGTGGAAAGCCTCTCTCATCTACTTGACACATGGATTTTCAGATCAAAACTCTTTTAAAAAAATCCTTTGGCAAGAGCGTTCCCTCCACACGCCCCAAAAAGAATCTTGTGTGTACCATGAAATTCATGCTCGATATAAAAATGGGGATCTCACATTTTAAGGAGAGAGACAAGAAGACAGAAGAATAGAAGAGCAGCAGAGAAAGTAGAAAAGAGAGGAGAAACAGAGAGAGAGCCACAGTAGTGATAACGTGAGCTCCAGAAGAAAAAGAGAAAGAGAAAGGAGAAAAAGAGAGAGGAGCTGAGAAAGAAGAATGAGATAAAAGAAAGGAGAAGAGAGAGATGGAGTTCAAGCAACCGGTCTCACTGAAGATCAGTGTCCATCAGTTCTTGGATCAGATCTAGAACTATTTTGCTCCTACGAGAGCTATATGTTTTTCTGTTTCTATCTTTGAGTTTTCTGATTTTTTCTTTGTTGTTATAGCAAGCTGTGTTGCTCAGCGTTGCAGAGGATTGGTTCATCTGGTCAGCAAGCTGTGTTGCTCAGCGGTGAGGAGTGATTCCTCGGATCAAGCTGTGAGGCAGTGGCGAGGAATTCCACCTCAGACAGCAAGTTGTGTTGCTCAGCGATGAGGATCTATTCCTCCATTAATCAAGTTGTGAGGCTCAACGGTCTGGGATTCATTCCCCAAAGCTGTGGATCAGTGGTTGTAGGCATTCATCCCTGAAGCTGTGGATCAGCAGTTAAGCTGTGTATCAGTGAAAGTCACACTCTGGTTTGAGTGTGGGGTGAATGTAGGTTTGCTTGGTGCAAACTGAACCACCTAAAAATTCCAGTGCACTGTGATTTTGTGATTGTCCAACTCCATATCTTCTATCTCCTTCATAGGTTGCGTAAGCATGTTTGATTGAGCACTGTATGTTCGATATCTATCTGTATGATCCATTTGTCTGAGCATTTAGAAAAGTCTCAATCTGCGTGTCTGCTCTACATTGTCTTTGAATGAACCTAGTAAGTAGTTCAGTCTGCCAGTAATTTTCTAGTCGACCTGGACCTTTCGTCCCCATCGATAAACAAACTTTTTGCTTCTATATTTAGCCCATGCCGATGAAAAAAATCATCGTTGATTTTTATCACTATTGGTGAAATCGATGAACAAACCGTCGACCTGGACCTTCCATCCCCGTCGATAAACAAACTTTTTACTTCGACATTTTAGCCCATGCCGATGAATAAACCCACTGTCGATTTTCGTCACCATCAGTGAAATCGATGAACAAACAGTCAACCTAGACCTTCCGTCCCCGTCGATAAAGAAACTTTTTACTTCGGCATTTAGCCCGTGCCGATGAACAAACCCACCGTCGATTTTCATCATCATTGGCGAAATCGATGAACAAGCCATCGACCTGGACCTTCTATCCCCGTCGATAAATAAACTACGTTGCTTTGACATTTAACACGTGTCGATGAACAGACCTACCCTCAGCAAAGTTAATGAATTGGCCCTTGACTCGGACCATTCGTCCTCGTCGAGAAATAAATTCACTCCTTGTCCTTGGCGTTTAAATCCACCGATAAGTACGTCATTTGCAAACCTCGTCACCATCGGTGAGGTCTATAAACTGACTATTGGCTTCACCCTCTAGCCCTATCAGCCAATATACCTTTCATCCTTCGACATTCAGCCTATGCTAATCACAGTTTGGCCTCCGGAGAAGTTGCACCACGGTAGAGCGAACCCCTCATACCTTCCTTGAAGGCGTGAGCACTCTCCTGCCCAAGCAGCTAATACATCCCGGGCTAGACAAATTAGCGACACATCTATGTCTAAATCAGTCGAAGGAAAGAGAAAGAAAGGAAGGAAAGCTATAACTCAGTAGCGAATGTGCAAAGTAGATGATGAATAAATTTCATTTGCATAAACAAGAGGAGTATATAGTACTCGGGGCATCCCCCGGGATGCATGAAAATTCACCAAAAAGGGGAAAACAAAATAACTATTGTAATGAGCGACGAAAGATGTCCTCAAACTCTAGAATCCCCAGAGAGGGATGACAAATCAACTCTTGTAAATGGGACTCTTCAGCCTGCAGTTGCATCAATTTCTCCTCAATCGACGTGGCTTGCCCTTCTGCCAGCTCCGCCTCCTCAATGTTCTAGACTTACAGGTGTTCAGTCGACTCTAATTTTGCTTCGACCCGGGAGAGTTTGACACATAGTTCAGCTATCCGAGCCTTCAAGGAAGTCCGACGTTGAGTTGAGGCATCGGTAGCATCTCGCATCTGTCTAGCAGTTCTGATGCGCTCGACACCCATCGTTTAAAAATTACCGTGCCACACAATTTTAAAATTTATAAAACCGCACTCACTCACTTAAATGAAATAAACCTATCTAATGAAATTTAGAAGTTGAGAGAGAGAGAGAAAATTAAACCAACACTATTTTTATCATTTGAAATAAAAGTTTACAATAAGACGAGTTAAGATTACAACTAGTGCATAAAAATAAAATTAATAACTATATCCTAGAAATTAAAACACAAAAGGCTGAGTGTAGCAGCGATGATGATGGAGATGACATTGTCCCTTCTCGAGCCTTTGATCACGAGACATCTTTCCAACTCATCGACCACATCAGCGTAGACACCACCTTTGAAATAGGGATTACAGAGAGGAGAAATAGATAAAGAAGAAGGGGTGGCAATGAGAATAAATGAAGAAGAGAGGAAGAAGAAGTAGAAGTAGAGGACGATAAAGAGAGTGGGAGAGAGGAGAAGAAAATATGGCGATGGAGATGGGGAGGAAGAACTACGGCTGTGGCTAAGGAAGAGGACGAAGAAGAGGGAAAGAAGAGAGGAATAGACAGGGAAAAAGGGAGCCACCTACTCCAAAGAGCACCAAAAAAAGCTAAGAAAAAAACCTAAGAGAGGAGTTCTCCTATGCGCAGCCATCGCAAGTCTTTATATAGGGAAAAGCTCCATGTATAGCACCGCCTCCTCCCACGAGCCCTTGAAATGGTGGAAATCATCCGCCTTCATCTGCCCACTCAAAACACGATGAACATGAGACGTCTTCCTTGAAGTGCCACCTAAACAAGCCAACCTGTCTGCCTTTGCCACTCATTCGTTGCCCAATCGCCACACAAACACCTCGCTACGTTAAACCCTTCCATGTATGCATCTGCAATCACATGTTCTCCTTCTACAGCCGTTCCCCCAAACACAAACACATGCCTTCTGTAGTCACCTCCGTAATTGCTATGGAAACCCCGCCGTTGTTATGCAAGCACGACACCTCTTCCACGGCCACGTTGCCTAAGCAAATGGTGCCAAAAACCTCCACCTAGCCATGTATCCTATGTAAACACGACATCGCATGTGTCTCAGACCCGTGAACTGCTTCCTCCTCCATGCAAATCCTGCACAAACACGTCTCCTTATAAACTGAGCCACCCAGTCGGCCACGTATGCGAGCAACTCAAACACAAGCTTCCGCTTTTGAAATGCATCTCTCTCGAAGGTGTTTTTGGAAATGCAAACCATGTCTATCATGCTAGCCGCTATTTTCATTTAAATCTCGTCCACTTGTGCAGCGGTCTTTTACGTTCTTCCTGTAAATACAACTAACGCTATGCAACGTTGATACCCAATGCATGCGTCCACCCTGCCAACAAAATGAAATAAAATTATCATCTAGTCTCGTAGAAAAAAATAATATTGGAATAAATCCATCTTTCCACTGAGGACTATGGTTTGGGTTCGGATCATGTTAGCAACATAAGTGAGCTGTGCTTCACTTTGAGAGCCAAGTATAGGATTTTCAGAATTGGATGATTCCCCTACAGGAAAAACTGATATTGGTTCAAGAACATAATCTTGATGCCATCCGTCCTCTTGGTCTTCAGGGGGTGGTTGAGGGTAGTGGTCCTTGAACACAATGACCATTTGCACATCGTCTGCTAAAAGCTATAGCTTATCTAATAGGCCAGCATAGCACTTGTCAATGTGATCATGCTTAGCCTCAGTTCTATGGAAACACTGTGCAGCTATTTTCAGCTCTTCATAGTAGCTCATGAACCTATCACTTAACCTT
This sequence comes from Amorphophallus titanum, assembly GCA_024336825.1. NCBI lineage: Eukaryota > Viridiplantae > Streptophyta > Magnoliopsida > Alismatales > Araceae > Amorphophallus > Amorphophallus titanum. The sequence continues at coordinate 2,304 of JANBPO010004940.1, read as the reverse complement.
CCAATCTGATTCACAGCTATGGAAAGCACGCCCTAGATGTCCCTTACCAGCTTGTTGAAATTTCTATCAGCTTGTTTCTTATCTCTTTGTATGGTTCCAATTTTGTTCCTCATGTCATTTCTCATGTAATTTAATTGTCTCTCCACTTTGGTTGACATATTCTTCATTTCAGCATTCATTTCAGCCTTGAACTGAAGCAACTGATGTTCAAGATACTTGGTATGTTCTGTCATGGCTGAGTTTATCATGGCAATCTGAGCAGATAGAAAATGGCATAATGTACCAGTCTCTGGTACGGTGGATGTTGAGAGTCAGTAGTTGTGTAGGCTTCCAGAGGAATATGTTGCTGTTCTTGGGCTTCTAGGACATCTGGTGGTGGAAATTCCTGAGCCATTTCTACTCCTTCCTATATTACAGGATCTACCTGCTATATGTCATCAGGATGATCCTCGGCTTGATGCTCTTGGTATTGTTGGTCCTCTTCTTCATGTTGTAAGCCATCAGAATTCTCTTGGTTATTTTGCTCCTTGTCTGACCCTTACTCCTTTGTCTGCTACTGATCAAACTGCTACTGCTCTGGCTGTTCAGGCTGCTCAAAGTGCTGCTGATTAGGCTGTTGCAATTCTTGCTGTCCTACTTGCTCATGTGGAAAATGCTCTTGCTGCTCAAGGTGGTGCTGCGGCTCCTCAGGCTGTTTCTGTACAACCTACTGTGGCTGCCTTTCAAGTCTCCCATCGACCTTCTTGATTTTCATGAACTTCTCCATGAAGTTTAGAGTGTAAATATTGGTCATGGGTATCTCTTTGGATTTCTCACCCTCTAAGGATATATCCATTCTCTAAAAAATGGCAATCAGATGGGCTGCATAAGAGAGATGCTTGCCCCTGTCTTTGCAGAATCTGATGATCTGTATCATGACGTCTGGGAGGTAGACTCTGATATTCTTGAACATGCAATAGAATAGGGTCCGCCGCCATATCCTCGCTCACCATTATCTTCTGCAGAAAGGCTTTGAGAGCATCCTAGTGGAGCATGGATCTTCTAATCAATTCCAGGACTAATATCTTCATCGGCATTCTATCCAAGTGCTGTAGTAAATCATACTTCGAGCCAAGCATGGGGTCGGCTTCTTCTGCTTCAACTATTGATGAGGGAATTGGAGGAATGGGTACATGTGCACCAATAGAAGGGTAATTTCTCTTAAACAATCGCCTGCTCTTAAGGGTGAGGTTCTGCGCCGGCACGATGACTGACGGACTTCTGACTGGCCCAGTGGGGTGAGTGGATGGAGTGGAAATGGGGACATGATGGGTAGCAGGCTTAATGGGCGTTGGCGGAGGGGTAATTGGTGAGGGGTGAAACGATGGGGTGGTAATGATGGAGGGCATGCTGGGTGATGGTGTGAGGGTTTGCGGAATGGTGGGCAGTGTGGTGGAAGGAATGGTGGGTGGAGCAGTGGCCAAGGTGGTGGGCTGAAGGATGGAAGGAATGGAGGGCGTGGGGGAGTTTGTGTAGGTGTGGTGGAAGGTCAGTAGATGTGCGGGAGTCTCATCATCGAACGATGACCCAGCATTAGGGGCTGGGTGGTGCACAATGTTGATTTGGGCCAGTGCCAGCGGCTGTTGCTGTTGTTGAGGAACGAGCGGATGTTCTGGCATGGGATTCTGATGAATCCCGAGTTCTTGCAGTTGTTGCTGCTGCTGTTGAGGTTGTGGTAGAGGTTGCTAAGGTTGCTGGAAGTGCTGCTGTTGTGGTGCTGCCTGCTACGGCCTTGCTTGTCTTCTTCTTTCTTTTAAATTTTCAATCAATTTGTGCACTTGGGCCCAATCAATCCTCTGGCCCTCATGCAAATCATACACCAAATCTTTGAATTGATAACACCTCTCTATCGTGTGCCTGTGCTGCCGATGGTATACGTAATACCTTGACTGATCGGCGGCTGGGTTCCAGTTCTGACGTTCCAGAGGCAACTCTATGTCACCGGTGTACATTAAGGCCGAGAAAATGTCAGGGAGTGTTTATGGAAGTGGTGGGTAGTTGGCTCTCTTCGGACCCGGCCGAGCAAGTGCGTAACTAGTAGGTGGTGGAATATTATGGTATTGGGGTGGCTGTTGCGGCTGTTGAGGCGATGGTGGTGGTTGGTGTGGCGGCTGGGCTGTCAGAAATGAAGGTCGTGGAGCTGACAGTGCAGAGAATTGGGTATTGCATTGGGGTTACTGCTGAAAACGGGGTGGGGCAGACTGGTTAATAGCCTGCACCTGCTCGTTCGTCTGTACTCCCTCGGTTACTGGGCCCTGAGTTTTC
>JANBPO010004936.1:17947-31769 GCA_024336825.1 Amorphophallus titanum | reverse complement strand
CCACACTCGCCTTCCTTCTCCCTCTTCTCCACCGAGCATAGCCCCCCTCCCCACTGGCCACCTTTCCCACCTCCCTCTTTTCCCCCCTTGGGTAGCACTCCCTCACCCTTCTCCACTCTCCCTGGCCGCACTGTAGCCCTACCCTCTCTGAATGCACGTAGTTGCTCCCGTCCCCCTCCCACTGGTGCAGCCCTGCCACAAGGGTCACACTCTACGGCCCTCACCAACCATCACTACCACAGGCCGCAACACCCCCCTGCTCCACGCCTCTTCCTTCCCTTGGGCAGGCTGGCCCCTCTCCCTGCACCCAGGCCCGCCTCCGTCCAGCCGCTCTGAGCACTCAGGCACAGCCCGCTATCATCCCCACCAAAAAGAAGTGACACATCCCCATTTGCACCAGCGCATGGCTAGCCTAATTAAGATGAGCCTATTCTAACAGAGAAAACACCTCAGAACAACTTCCAAAAGCCCCCCGAGAAGTGAACCCAACCATCTTCCTACCACCCCTACCATCTAAGCATGCACGCCTGTCATCCCCCGCGTTGCTCTACGGCCTGATGCAGCATGTCCCGAAGAAGTATGGCGAGCACCACGTGGCCACCTACACGGTCGTCACTAGTCCCTGCCGAGCTCGCCACCAACCGGCCATGCTCACTGTCTGCAACCCGGCCGCCACTGCTACAAACCTAGCCCCACCCTCCGCTGCAGGCCCGACGTTGCCACCGCCCCGAGCGGCTGCCATGCAAACCCCATGCAGACCCCCACCTCATCGGCTGCCCCTCCAGTCGCGCTCTCCCTTCATTGCTATGGTCCCAGTCCCACCCTCTCTGCCGCAAAACATGGCTACCAGCCCCTCTCTGCAAGACCACCCAGGCAGACCATGGCCCCGCCCTTACCCTTGTCATCACCCACCCGCCGTTGACCTTCCCCAGCCCCTGCTCGCCACCAGCCGACTGCGGCCGCCCTCACGTCTAGCACCCCCCCCCACGTCATCTTCACTGGTAACGGGAAGGAGTCCCACCGGCCAGCCGCTCTCGTCATCTCCGGCAGCAAGCCCGGCAGACCCCCCGGGCATCCCCACTGTCACGACTCCTCCCCATCCCCACCACCCTACACCCTACCGCGCCTTCCACCCTCCGGGCATGGTGAGAGCCCGACGTCGGCGAGCTACGACCGCTGTCGCTGTCGTCGTCATCCAACTCCCCAGCACGCCGGTGAGCTCCCCAGCACACCCCAATGGCGACTGCGTCCCTCTTATCGCCGCTGTCGTTCCCCCCTCCCATGTTCTCTCACTCTCTCTCTTCTCTCTCACTCTCTCTGCTCCCTCTCTCTCTACGGGGTTACATTAAACCACATAATGACACACAAACATAGGGAAATAAACCAAAGACCTAGGGACATGACTCAAATAAAATGGAAAATATAATGATAAGACTCAAATAAAATATAAAAACTATATGTCATGACTCAAAGAAATGTGAAGAACATGATGGTACATGATGACGATCCATCCAAACTTCGAAAAATGTGGAGGGGGTAAATGATGCCCCCATCAAGAACCCATCTGTCATAGACACACAATGCACGGGGTGAGGCGCGTTATATCAGCCGTCATACCCAGTCAAAACATCGGTTAACGGACTATAACGAATCTGCACCTGAGCATTATATTAACCATAACGCACGAGGAGGAGTCCGTTATGCTAATCGACTGACACAGTCTTCGAGGTGAGCACGGTCATCGAGGGGACTGACATGGCAGTCCCTCGAAAACCACCCGACCATAACGCACCTGGAGAGGGGCGTTACGCTCCACATAACGGACCGGTCTTGATCCATTATGCTCCAAGACCTCCGTAGACAAAAACTAATGAATGAAGCATAACGATCTATCGGGGGACCGTTATGCACATAACGGCCTCTGGTAGGACCGTTATGCCACTCCGACAAGGAAAATAGTGAAACAGCCCAATCGGCCCGCTCCACGCCCCATGCACGCCGTAGCGCAGGGAAACACATCCAACCGGTAGGAAATCCCTCGGGGATTCCAAAAACACCACATGCACGCGACAAAACGCACTAAATCGTGAGATCTGGGCGATTCAGACGAATCAACCTAAATCGAGTCACTGGGATTCCCGGACTCCTACCGGCCCTAAATGACCACCAATCGACACGAAACTGATAAGGTTGGGATCCTGACATCCCAGCGGTCAGTTTGACACTAACTACATCACGAAATGTTGCCATTTTTTGGCCAACCCTACAAACCTCAAAAATTACAGTTTATGCTAAACTGGCTCGATCTCCCCCGATCGGCCACAAAACTACGCACAGAGACAGGGAAAAAATGCAGAACGCGGAGGGGGTCCATCTTCCTACCTCCACTGACGAAACCGAGTGCCAAGGGTGACTAATCCATGCCGAAACACCATCGCAAACTGAACCACCAACTTCGAATCCGTCGTTCAGGATCGCGTCAAATCCACGCCATTCCTTACTCTACCACGCGTCTCAGCAAGTCCCACGCGTCGTCACCTCGCCCGCGGACCACTCCGTCTGCAGTCGGGGGTCTCCGGGAGAGAGAATGAGAGAGAACAAGGGATAGAGAGTGTGAGAGCGCGAGAGTGAGAGGGGGGGTGGTTTAAGGGTTAAATAAAAAGAAATTAAAATATTTTATGCTATCATTCAATCATCAAAGTCACAGATGCAGAAGTTCAATCATACAGATTCATATGGTGACTTATGGTGTTGCCATCAACAAAGCTACAGTCATTCAAACATGCAGACCCATGTCCATGTCCAGATGCAGTCATTCAAACATACTTGTCCAGATGTAGTCATTCAAGCATACAGACTCATGTCGTGGCTTATAGTGTTGCTATCATCAAAACCATAGGGACACAAGACTTCCCCGTCCCGTATATGACATTATGATGACGGCGAACACACCCGCATCTCGGGTCCTCCCGCGTATGACAACCTACGATGGCCACGCATATGCCATGATGCCGCACCTACCTCCGCCACGGAACCGCTTGCCCATCGCTCGCCCCGAGCTGGCCGCCGACCGCTCTGACCGATGATTCGAGTTAACCGGACCCTAGCCCAGAAGTAACATTCCTGGGACCGGCCTAGACTCCCTAGCATGAAGATACTCACCTTTCAGAACCCGTACCCGACTACTCATTTCGAGCTACGCCCAGCCCTCCTTTAGGCATTAGCTAGTATCTCCCCTTATCATCCAATCTAGCCCTCCCTCGGCAAATCGGGCAAGACCCTAGCACCTTGTGAAGAGTCTCTATAAAAACGCACAGATATCCGTCTTGTTATGCATTGACCCGGAGATCAATCCACGTGTCGAAATTGTCCCGCGACTTGCACCGATTGTATTTTGACCATCTCGGCCTATTTTCAAAGCCCACGTGGCTCTCATAAAGTATAGAACCAGTTGAATACATGTACCCGTACCTGGGTCTCAACTCCGCTCCGCACTACTCCGTGTGTGTCTACTGTCTCCCACTCCAACAAATCAAACCTCCCAGCCAAATGCGCCATTGTAGCTGTGAGATATCCCAAGCCCTCTATCCACGACTTCAGATACATACAGACTTCTCTCCAGCACGAAACAAAGGTGTTTAGATTCAATCTGATGTAAATAAACACCGACTGTTTGCGATCGATGGGGAAAGATATCCAGTACACGATTCCCCACAATCGTCTATAAACTCGTACCCATGGAATCTCCCCCCTCGCCACGTGTCACTCGATCTCTCGAGCCCACGTGCCGCGTCATGGCGACGCTCCCCCAATCAACCTTCGATTCCATAGATGATTGTCGAGAAATTGATTTACACGTCTGCACCCTGATCTAATTACCTTAACCCCATAAACTTCTCGTGCCATTCGACCCCTTCTCAACCTTCCATAAGAGACGAGTGTCCAGTGCCATCTTGAGAAGAATACAATTATAAAAAAAGATACTCGAGATATATCAAACTCTCATGTTTTTTTATCAAGCTCCACCCGATTTGAACCCCCCTTTGTGGGTTCAACGGCCAGGCAACATATCCCGAGGGAGCCCTAAGCCTGTTGGTCACTCTCGGTACCCCTCCCAAGACTGCCACGGTTATGGTTAACTTCATAGTGATCAAGGGGATGTCAGCCTATAACGCCATCTTCGGCTGAGGTATCCTCAGTCGAACGAAGGCTGTGCCCTCCACCTATCCCCAAAAACTGAAGTTTTCCGCTAAAGACGGCATCGGGGAAGTCCGGGGTAACCAGGCAATAGCTAGAAGGTGCTGTGTAATCTTGGTTGATGCCATAAGGTTGAAGGGAAAAAGACAGAGGTCGGGGGAGCCGAGGATGAACTGACAGCATCAGGGCCTAGTGATGAATTGCTGTCCATCTTCTTCAAAGGTGACCCGACTCTCAAAGTCAAAATAGGAGTTGATCTACCACCTAGTGCACGAGAGGAATATAAAGAGTTTCTTTTAGAGTACATCCAAGTCTTCGAATGGTCCAATGAGCATCTTCCCAGGATCTCGGGGGAGATGGTGGTACACAAGCTCAACCTCGACCCGTCGATGAAGCCTGTCCAACACCGCGGAAGAAAGCACGCCCCTGAGAAGTAGACGATCATCAAAGAGCAGATTATTAAGGGAAAAAAACTAGCCTATTTCGACCGATCCTTTACCTGACGTGGCTCGCTAATGTCATCTTGGTACCCAAAGCTTCTGGGAAATGGCGGATGTACGTGGACTTCATCGACCTCAATAAGGCCACTCCAAAGGACTGTTACCCACTACCGAGCATCGACCAACTTGTCGACTCAACTTTCGGTAACGAAATGCTCAGTTTTCTGGGTGCTTACTCTGGCTACCATCAGATCTGGATGGATCCCGAAGACATCGAGAAGATAGCCTTCATCACTGACTTCGGCGTATACTGCTACACCCGAATGACTTTCGAGTTGAAGAACGCCAGTGTGACATACCAGAGGCCGATCAACCACATTTTTGAAGGGCAAATCTGTCGAAACATGGAAGCCTACATTGGCGACATGCTCGTCAAGATGCCCAGGGCTGAAGACCACTTCGCCAACCTTGCCAAAACCTTCAACCCCCTCCTGAGGTACAACATGAAGCTCAATCCAGAGAAATGTGCCTTTGGAGTTCGATCCGAGAAGTTCTTAGGCTTCTTGGTGACACAATGTGGGGTCGAGGTCAACCCCGACAAGGTTTAGGCCATCATGAATAAGAAGCCGCCCGCGTGCATCAAAGATGTCCAGCGCCTGACAGGGCGCATCACTGCCCTCAACTGTTTCTTGTCCCGAGCGACCAAACAATGCCTACCCCCGAGTTAAGGTAGAACAACTAATTTTAACTTTTAACTAAAACTAGTTATTCCAAGAAAACCCGGGTTAGGGGTGGAAAAACCTACCTATCTTACCAAACTGTATTTTTTCTTATTCTTTGGGTTAAGACCCCTTATTCCTCCCTTATTCAATTATCAAAGAAGCCCCTAGTCCACATCTCAACAAAGAATTTCGCCACCACGGGTAAGCCATCAAACTACGCATACGTCTTCGAACCCCAGTCCCAATATATCAGCTCATGAAAAGGTACCTCCTTCACCATTGGGGATAAGGCATCAAACCGTACATACGTCCTCGGATGCCAGTCCCAGCATTCCAGCATACCAGGAGCTGCCACTCGAGGTCATCGAGCAGGCGATCAATTCCACCTTCCAAATACAACAAGAGAAAGGTGCCTGGATTGAAATCTGAGCAAAGAAAAGTTATCAACCTCACCCTATTAAGACATCATCTTGAAGATATCCTCATGGGGATTTATCAACTCCGACTCCAGTACCTCTCCCTCCTACTCTCTAGGAGGCGGCCATCGCCAAGAAAAAGGAGAGGAACAAGAGGAAGAACCTCAAAAGGTGGCTCAAGAAGCAAGCTAAGTAGGCGGCCACCCTACAATCACCAATTGAGCTAATGCCTCTCTAGAGGCTACAGTGGCTCATTGACGACCTGGAGGAATACATCCCCCCTTGTCCCACTAATGCTCTCCCACTCGATAGTTACATCCCATGGGAAGAAATGCAGAAGTGAGCTAGCCTTAGAAGCTTGGTTCAGAAGATGATCCAGAAGATCAAGCATGGTGAGAGGCTCCTCATCCCAGAAGAACTCTTCTTGTTTAATAAAGATAAGGAGATCACCACTGAGCGGCTGGAAGAGATGCTTCAAGACTACACCTACAAGATGATGGCCATTCCACTCCCTGACAACATCAACGCTTCTCGACGAGGCGACCTAGTGGCCTCCTAGACATTAAACCACCGCCTCGCTTGGACTACAACCAACTCCAGAGAATACAAGTCGTGACCGAGGTCGTGGCCCATGATGCGGTAGACGCCGTCGGAGGATTCCCGAGCTACCTCTCCACCCTCCCATCATCGACCCAGAGTGAATCATCCTCTTTCGAGGGGAGGAACCTGCCCCCATTCTAGAGATAGAAGTCCAAAAAGGGCCCAACATGTTCGATCCCTCTGGCATGGAGGAGGTCATTGCCAATGCACTAGTCCCTACTCCAGCCTCGGTTGCTTCCGAAGACCAAGTAGGCCTGTCCCATAAGGGTGACCCAGTTTGCCAGCCGCCTTTAGAAGAGCCAACTTTGTTCCAGGAACCCACAGGGGATCAGAGTCAGTTTGATCCTAGTGGCAAAGGCAAGGCAGTGCAACTCCCCAATGGGGAGCAGCGTGACAGTTCAGCAAGACTCAGCCAGATATACAACTTTCATTGAAGGATGCTCATGCTCGAGCCGACTGGAAGGTCCTCTACCAAATGAAGCAGTTTCCTGCCAACATTACAATCTAGGAAGTCATTGCTTGGGGTAAGGAGCTGAGAGAAACTCTCATCAAAAGACTCCAAGAACTGGAAGTCTATGAAGCACATGTTGTAGAAATAAAGGCGTCCACATACGAAGCCTTCGCGGCCACTGTCACCTTCACAGAAAAGGACATGTTACTATGTCCTTTGTGTCGCAATTGCCCTCTCGACATGAGGGGGAAGATCAATGGGCATGAGGTGAACTGGGTCCTAGTGGACACCGATGCTGCTATTAACATCATGCCGCTAAAGACCTTCAAGACTATGTATTTGACCCCATACCTCTAGAAGGTCCAAGCGGTCAAGATATCTGGCTTCAATCAAGACACCGAGGACGTCCTCGGCTGGGTAGATGTTGACTTGGTGCTTAATGATTTCCCCTCCAAGGTGACATTCTACATCATCGACGCCAACACATCCTACAAGGTACTATTGGGCAAGCCCTGATTGCATATCCCATCAACCCTCCACCAATGCATTAAATATGCAAAGGATGGAGAACAGTACACAATCTTTGCAAACCTATCGCCATTCACCCCAGCGAAGTGCAACCTTGTCGACGCTGCGTTTTACTTCGGGGGACCCAATGCATATCCCATGATCAAAAGAAAAAGTAATGATGGCTCTCAAAGGGAGAGGAGGATGACCTGTTCTCCATTGACGAGAAAAAGGCAGAGCTTCATTGGCTCCACCTCAGCTCCAAGTCAACTCAAAATCACCCTGAGAGGCGTAAAATCGACTTCGAGACTATCTTATTAGCTGAGCCATCGAAAAGAGCATATGCCTGCCACCAGACTGCATCCAGCTCTCATGTGCATCAAAAGAGCACATAGTTAAGCCACTTATAACATCCGTCGTTACCTATAAATGGCAACTCAGGAACGAGAAGAAGGCTAATAGGAACAAGCCCATTGTCTTCTACAAGGGAGACATGGCCCCCCAAGCCCCACCAGAAGATGACTTCAGTTGATCTAATAGAGCTGATGATACCCCTGAAGCAGTCCAAAAAATGGATGACCTACCATAGCATATTTGGGAAATGTGCCTAAAGCAACACATTCCCCAATGGCAAGGCTCTGCGCGGCGAAGATACTTCCGTCAATCATGGACCCCTTCCCAGGTTCGGGGGCAACCCCCATTTTCCTACAAGGACATCAGGGGACTGGGCCATGACCAAGGCTCAGACTTCTATGTCTACCATGAAGTCAGCATCATAGGCCTAACCCAGCCAGTCGACGACCAGACTATGGTCAATACAAAATTCGACAGCTCTAGGGAAGAGGAGGAGGAGATCTTGATCTCGCTCCCCTCTAGGGCCAGTACCCCAGTTTAAGCAGTTCATGAGTCTTCGTCGCTCGTCTGCAAGGACATTAGGGCTGAAGAAGCTCCCAGTGTCTCCTAGCCTATCAAAGAAGCCAACTCAGTAAACTTTCTTGACGATGAAGGTTCCCATGACACTGGCCATGAAGTGCTATATGCTTTAACAGGCAACCCTAAGGAAGCTTCAACGGCACCAGCCAATAACTACCAGTCAGACCCAGCAGGTCGAAACAGTCCTTCCCAGAACTCAGTAACAACAATCCCCTAGCTCCATCAGCGTCAACTAGTGGCTGTGAAGACCAAGAAGTACACAAAGCTGACACTAACGATGAAGACTTCATCAAAGTCCATCTTGCTCCTCCCGAGCTAGACGACGGTGGCCAGGCAACCATTGACGAACTTGTTAAAATCGACTTGGGTGGAGATGAAGCCCACTAGCCAACCTTCATGGTGGGGGCATCCCTCACCCTTCATATTTTTTTGAGGCTCTGATTGCTTGCCAGCATGGCTCCATTACGTCTGTCACATTTTTTTGAGTCAAGTCATGTAATTTTCATAATTTATTTGAGTCATAAACTATGTAATTTTTCTTGTATTTGAGTCCAATACCTAGGTTAGATAGTCATTTACATAAGATAAGTGTCATTAGGTTGATTAGGTTGGTTAATGGACCCAATTAATTGGGCTAGGCCCAAGGGCACCCCGCTCTCTTGGTTAGTCTAGTCATTAGTCCAAAAGTCAAGGACTTATTGTAAATTGTGGGTTCCCTATAAATAGGACCCCATTTCTTCGTGGTGTGAGATCCTCCCTGCCAGATGGGTCGTGGGGAGAGCATGCCGCTGAAGAAGTAGACCATGCCATTGAGAGGCTTTTAGGGTGTGCCGACGAATAGGACACATGGGCGTGCCGTCGAGGGGCGGAAGAAGCGTGCCGTTGAAGGGGACTTGGCAGTGTACCTTGGGAAGCTTCGTAAGCATGCCGGGGAAGGCCCGTTGGAAGCGCGCCATTGAAGACTACCCTATGGCTTGCCGGTGAAGGGTCCAGGGGTTTGTCGCTGAGGACTGTTGAAGCCTACAAGGGCGTGCCATAGAACAGCCACTGGGTGTGCCGCTGAACAGGCGCTGGGGCGTGCCGCTGAAGGGCCTGGGGCGTGCCATTGAAGACCGGCCTTGAGCCTGTTTCATGCACAAGTTGTGGTTCATTTAATTTTTCGTCGGGGCCCATGGATTATGGGCTTGCAGGGGGTTGATTTCTCTTCGCTGTCGTGACTCTGGAGACGGCTTCACGACAGTGTGTTGTTTGTTCGGAGAGTTTGGATGGCCCATCCTCTCTGCAAATTCTTCGGTTGAAGTTGCATGTTGATGTTGGACTAGTCGGGACACACGGCCGTGTAATTTTATACGTCTACAAATGCCCCCCACCCACGGGTGATGCGGGCGAAGGATGAGCCGGACGGTGCCCATGGGTGTACCAGTTCTTACAGGGTATCCCTTTTTTTCTTTTTTTCTTTTTTTTTTACATATATATAAAGGGGTGGGGGTGGCGCATCGAGCCACCTACATATCCAAAAACTAAGAAGTTTCCCGAACCCAGTTTGTGAGCTGTTGCAGACTTCCTTAAAGTGCAAGCTCATGCTGTCGCCACTCATCTCGACGTTTCAAGACTCGCCGATGGGGCTCAAGATTGTGGCCTACGTCGGGTTCTCTTTGATGGAGTACTTGGTGGATTTTCTTTGAATAGACGGTCACTTGGAGGAGCCAGGGAGCATGACTCTAAACAACTTGAACTTTCTAGGTGGAATATGTTGATTTCCAGATGTAATATGAGTTGATCTCTTGGGCCAAAAGTAGAATTTGTTCCCAATTCCAGAGGACTTGATGCAATCTTCTGCAAAATGTGAATCTCAGCACCATAGTCTCATGGGGGTGACTTTTGGTGCCCCCAGTTCACTCAGGGAGCTGCTGCTTGCAGGCTTCTCACATGCATTCCTACATAACTTTCAGATTCGATTCCCTTTGATGACAAGGTGAGTTGTGTACCAGACTCGAGGATCGTAATGACGATGAATATTTATTTTAGCCCACCTTGCCCCCCTTTCATTGTTGTTGTTATTTTTTTTCCTTTTTTTCTCCATCGGTGCCCTTTGAGACTCATTTGCATCTCGGGACAAGGCCCTTACACATAAGTGCTTCTTTTTTCTTTTTCAGTCATCGCGGACGAGCCAGCACCCTTACCTATCCCCGAAGTGGGTGAGGCCGTGGTCACAGCGAAACTGATTCCTCCTCCGCCTCCAACGCCCAAGGCCAAGGAGAAGCCTCAGGCAAAGTCGCCTGTGAAGATGGCGTTGGCTGCCGCCAAGGTGGCCGGGTGGCAACAAGCGAAGCAGAGGAGGACGAAGGCTGCTCCTGCCTCCACGACCATCCCTCCACTGCCGTCGATCCCATCCTTCTAGGAGTTTGCCGCAACTCAGGTTGAATCGAGCCAGCCTGCAGGTTAGATTCCTCTGTCTCTTGTATCTTGTCAGTATTCATTTGCACCTTAAGGGAGAGAGCCTTATTCACGTGTCTTTTGTTTCAGCCGTCGTGGGAGGGCCTGCCTCCATCTCCACTCCTGGCGTGGGCAAAGCTAGGGGCCACAAGGCAGCGCCACCGGTCAGAAAGCCCTCATATGAACCACCCCCTATTGTGGATGTCGGAGGGGGTACTATCCTTATTGACTCGGTCTATTTCATTTATTTCTTGCGAGCCCATAGGCTCTGGTCTAATTCGCATCTTCCTTTATCTGGTAGGTGCTGACATGCCACCTGCCGGGTCGGTGGCGGCCCACGTGATCGGTCGGGGACGCAGATATATGTGAGGAAGAGGTCGAGACTTGGGAGGTCGCCATTGTCGAGCCCGCGTGAGGACACGCCGGCCATAGGCCTTGAGGTGGAGGCTTCCTCGCCGGTGAAAGAAGTACCGGCACTGACTGAATCTTCGTCGGGTGAGAAGGTAGATTACAATTATTCCTCCGATGAAGCATCTCCGAACGAGGGCACATCCGGGGAGTCCGAGCCTCCCGCACCGGCCTTGAAGGCCCCGCTATTACCTGCCTCTCTGAGCCTGGTAGCAAAGGTGCTTACAAGCGTGGATTCACTTATGCAGGCTACTTCTGAGGCTGTCCACTAACTTTTATTGTTGTCATTTTTGGATTCCAGGAGCGAGCCCCGCCGAAGACTGCGGAGGTACATATTCTGGGTGCGCGGGCCACTCGCCCGGAGGAGGCCACCGTGGGTTTGGGCAAGCTCGCGTCCCTGATCAAGGTCTTACGGCAGGAGGCAGCCACGGAGACTTCAGACATCCCTATGCCGGAGGTCGGGGCACCACAGCGAGGAGAGGTAGAAATAGCTGTAAGTATAGGCTTTCCCCTTCTTGGAGCTTTCTCAGGGCCACTGATTTACTTTGGACTTAACAGGATCATGCCTCCCAAGACCGCACCGTAGCTCATGGCATACTCATTTAAGCAAGCATCTAGCAACAGACGGTGAGGTTCATAATGAGCGGGCAAAAGCTCGTGAGTGCCACTTGGGATTTCAAGTAGGCAACCATGCGATGGTGACATTGGAGTGGCTCTACCTTAGGGTCACCTCTGAGTCGAGGGCATGAGGACTTGGACCTTCCCAAGTTTCGAGTAGCTTGGGCGAACCAGCTTACGGGTTGGACTTCTCAATGGGTTTTGGGATACACCCCACTTTCAGCATGACGGATCTAGCACCCTCTAAGGGCACCGCAGTGAAACCCAGTGAGCACCTTGAGTCTCTACATACTCTTGAGAGTGACACCCTCGGAGTGCATCCACATATCAGCCTGAGAGTCTGACATGTGCACACGGAGGTAATACTAGGCAAGCAAGGTACCATCGCCAGCAAGAGGGTGTGCCCGAGCCACCTTGAGAGGCTGAAGAGCCGTCCCCCGGGCTGAGGATGCGAGGTTGAGTTTGTAGGTCGTGACTCGCCCGAAGCTACATTGGAGGACCACTTCCCCGGGGGACCCATACTCGACGAAGTCGAGTTCTTAGCACCCCAGGGGTATGATGGTGGCATCTCTCGCCCTTCACCTTTTTTCCACAGCTCTGATTGCTCGCCAGCATGGCTCCATTGCACCTGTCACTTTTTTCTGAGTCGAGTGATGTAATTTTCATATTTATTTGAGTCATAAACTATGTAATTTCTCTTTTATTTGAGTCTAGTACCTAGGTTAGGTAGTCATTTACCTAAGTTGAGTGTCATTACGTTTATTAGGTTGGTTAATGGGCCCAACTCAGTGGGCTTGGCCCAGGGACGCCCCCTTCCCCCTTGGTTTATTGTCATTAGTCTAATAGTTAGGGACTTATTGTAAATTGTGGGATCCCTATAAATAGAACTCCATTCTCTCCATTTATGGAAAATGAAGAATGAAGAATTAGTATTTGAAATTTTCAGATCCCAGTTTAAATCCTTCTTTTGCTGAGATGCCAAGAGTGGAGTGAGAAGCTCCCCTCCCCCCTCTCTCTCTCCCCCTCTAGGGGGCGACCGCCATTCTCTCTCCTCCCCATAGTCCACCTCATCATCCACGTCATCCTCTCCCTTTCTGCCACATCACCACCCCTTCATCTCCCAAGCAGTATTCATTACACCCCTTCATATCCTAAGACCTCCATTAACTTCCCCCATTAAATCTATCCCAACCCCAAGAGTCACTCTCCCTCTCCCAAGGGAGAATCACATCTCCCAAAGCACCCTTCCACTCCCCCATACACCCATTCACTTCCCCAAGATCAACGTTAATCACGAAGCCTATAAAGAAAATAAGGAGTGCAACATGCTTTAGGCATCTGATGTAATGACCAATGAGAAGCCCTGAGGCGAACCTGATAGGGGACCTCTTACCTCTGTCGGCATCAAACTCAGAGCCCCAGCGGCAGAGGCTATTGTCTCTGACAACCCGACCGCTTCCCCTATAAAGGGGCCAGGCGGCCCAAAGCTACTCCATGCTACCCGAGGTGGGTTGAAGGTAGTATAGTCACTCTCATATGCCGAAGACACTCTAGCATCTTCAGTCTCCATCTCCATAGGGGGAAACTCATCATCACTAGAGTCACCACCGTAGTCGACCTGCTCTAATGAAGAAGAGCTCTCTACTGGTTCCTCACGCTCCTCTCTCGGAGCGGGTGCTTCCCCAGTCTCATGACCTGCCGTAGGGACACCTCCCTCGGCAAGGACTTACTCAGCCACTTCTATGACAGGAATGGCAGCTGAATGGATTCTGGGAGTAGGCTCGCTCCCTAGAACTATTTTGTCCGCAACAAAGGTTTCTTCTGCAGTCCCAACAGTAGGCGGCAAAGGCATTCGGACATCAACTGAAGCTCAAAAAGAGGAACGTTCACGTAAGCCGAAGAGATGATGGGCTGTGAGGAACCTCTAAATGAACCATAGATTACCTTCCATCTCATGACTGGGCATTAGAGAAGGTAGATCCCCCTCGACGGGAGCTACGGGCACTCCCTCTCCTCTATCTTCAATTGTCGTAGGGGCGGCAGCCTCCAGCACAATCACTACAGCAGGAGTGGCAGTAGCTGCAAAGAATAATT
>JANBPO010004936.1:0-17937 GCA_024336825.1 Amorphophallus titanum | reverse complement strand
TCTTTGCAGCTACTGCCACTCCTGCTGTAGTGATTGTGCTGGAGGCTGCAAAGAATAATTATTAGCCGGCATAGCCAGAGCAGAAATGAGTTGTAGAAGAAGGAAGAATGTACCTTTCGTCACAGGCCTCTATACATGGGAAGTCTCAAATTCCTCAAATGATACTACCGGTGGAGGAACAATCACTGGTTGTTGCTCCGAAGCCTTCCTCCGGTGAGCCCATGTCACCCGAGTGACCGCCTCTTTGGCCATGCTAACAGCCTCTCTCACTTGGGACCTAGTTCATTTCTACGAATCGCCAGGAGGCTATGGCGTTGTGGTCAGGGCCAGCTCGGGAATCCTGAAGTATGACAATTTCTGAGCTTTTATTAGCAGCTCCGTAAAGTGCCGGGTCTCCTCCAGAGTGAGTCAGACTGCATACGCACAAGGGTGAGAATGACATACACTGCAATAGAAAAGAAACACTCTAGAAGGCTTAGATAAAGGAATGAAGATACCTGTTGGCCCTGTATGCAGGGGTGAGAGAGGCCACCAGAGCAGAGGTTGAGGCGTCGCAGTTGGTGGAAGGTAGTATTTTGATTTTCGATTCTGCGGCTCGAGTTTCGTTCGATTCTGGTGCGTCTCATTCGTTCATATCGGAGGATTTTGCTCAAAGTGTTGAGGACCTGGTGGCCGAGATGTCCTGTGACTTGACAGTGGAATTATCTACCGGTGATTTCCTGCACACCCCATATTGTTTCGAGAAGGTGCCTGTGTAGGTGGAAGGGTGGAACTTGCCGGCTAGGCTTTATGCATTGTCACTTCAGGATTTTGATGTGATCTTGGGCATGGATTGGCTTGAGGCCTATGGTGCCATGGTGGATTGCAGCTCGAAGAGGGTTTACTTCCAGCATCCCCGTCGGTCCACCTTCTATTTCCAAGGTATCTGGTCTTCCTCTTCCCGTTTTCTTATTTCGGCTATTAGAGCTCGTCGCTTGCTTAACGCGGGTTGTCAAGGTTTTATTGCTTCGGTGGTTGTGGTTGACTAGCAGCGTCAGGAAGTGGAGGATATTCCTGTCGTGTGCGAGTTTTCTGATGTTTTTCCCGAGGAGTTTCTAGGGTTACCACCACAGCGGGAGATTGATTTCGTGATCGAGGTGGTCCCAGGCACGGCGCCCATGTTGAAGGCCCCTTATCGTATGGCGCCTGTGGAGTTGAGAGAGTTGAAGGCGTAGTTGTAGAAGTTGCTTGCCAAGGGGTACATTCATCCTAGCTTTTCCCCGTGGGATGCGCCAGTGTTGTTCGTGAAGAAGAATGATGGTAGTTTGAGGCTGTGCATCGACTATCGACAGCTGAACCAGGCGACTATTAAGAACAAGTATCTGTTGCCTCAGATTGATGACTTGTTCGATCAGCTTCAGTCAGCCCGGGTGTTTTCATAGATTGATTTGAGGTCGGGTTATTATTAGCTATGGATTCGAGAGTCTGATGTTGAGAAGACTGCGTTTTGCTCGAGGTATAGGCATTATGAGTTTTTGGTGATGCCATTTGGGCTTACCAATACCCTCGCAGCGTTTATGGATTTGATGCATAGGGTGTTCCGTCCATACTTGGACCAATTCGTGGTCGTGTTCGTGGATGACATCCTTGTGTATTCACGGTCTGCTGAGGAGCATGGGCATCACTTGAGGGTTGTGTTGCAGACCTTGCGTGATCACCAGTTGTATGCCAAGTTCAGCAAGTGTAAATTTTGGCTCCGAGAGGTGCACTTTCTGGGGCACGTGATTTCTAGTGATGGCATTTCTGTGGACCCAGCCAAGGTTGAGGCAGTAGTGTAGTGGCTGAGGCCGAGTATGTAGATTCATAGAAATATAAAAATCTAAAATCTACTTGGTGTCCTGGCTGCTCATCCCGCACACTGTCGACAAATCATAGAACCGATAAAATTCTGAGATGGGGAGATGATGTTACTTTTAACCTGACAGAAGGATATTAACATTTCATTTCTCATCCGGTTTATGGAGCTCCATTTGTTGGGAAAAAAAACAGTGACAACATATTTTCTCTAGACCCAAATAAAAGAAGAGAGCCCGAAGCACGTCGTCACTGTCATCATTGTAGGTTGGTTAATGATGAATTCTGAGGCTAAGATGAATATTGATTCATCACGTATTGAGGTCATTCATCCATTACGGATGAATGCTCCAGCAAAAATTAAGGGCCATTTTACTAACCGAGCCCAGTTAGCGTGACTGTGTGTGAGGAGAGAGCGGAGCTCACTGCTCTCTCTCTCATCCTCGGGATTAATCTAATCGGATGTCGAAATAATCTTAAGGGAGACTTTATTAACTGATTGCGGTTAGCGTACTTGGGAGGTCGAACATATTAATTGATCTCAATTAATGAGATTGTGTGAGAAAGAGAGACGGGACCCACCGCTCTTTCTCTCTCATCCGCTCTCCTATCTTAATCGGATCTTAAAGCGGCCCTAAACATCAGATCGAACGTCCCGGCATCTGACGGCTCCCTTAGAATAACCGAATTGGATCAGAATTCTGCCGTTGGCTTAAACTTCCCAACGGACGGAAATGTCCTAAACATATAATGGAAGGGTCGAAGGAGAGCAAATTGGGTTTTGATGCAAGTTAGCTCATCCTCCACTTTTCTTCTTCCACTGACGTGCTTCTGGTTCTTCTCCAGTACGTTCTTCCCATGCTCTTCCAAATTCTTCCTCCACGGCTTTGACTCGAGCTCAAAGCAGATCTGCAGGTCCAGTACTCCTGTGATTGTGAAATGTGAAACTGATCACTGTAATATTGTTCTTATGTTCATGCCCCGTGGGTATTATGAAATAGAAAATAAACATGGGTGAGAGGATAAACCGGAATCTAGCAGTACCCTTTGGCTGTGCTGCTATTGTTATGGAGATTTTGGATGGATGTTCTAAATGGCGAAATGCGTGAATTGGCTTCCTAATCCGTGCTCCAGTGTAACGTATATATATAGTAATTCATATGAATTGTCTTATTTGATGCACTTTGACGATCATTTGTTTTCATTTGATGGCTTATATAGTGGTACAGCAAGTTATCATGTACCAAGGTGTGGTGCAGAAGACTCTTAGTCCTTGGACCCAAAGTCTGTCGGGCGATGGTAACCACCGGACAATGATGCATAGATCTGTCAACGGAGCGGATTCGAAGCGAATATATGACTATCCGTATCCGTTGAGGCCCCGTGCAGGAGCTATGCCAAGGGGGGAAGATCGTTGCCAGAAGGCATGACACCAAAGGGGGGAAGAAGACGGCCAAACACACATAATGACCCAAACTGATGGAGGCAGTAAGAAACCCAAAGAGGAAGAATTTTCATAAAAAATCGGTCACCATGAAAGGCCGTATACATCGAAGCATACATTCAAGAAAAGAAAATGAAAACATGAAGGGGCAACGGGATACAATGGGGAAGAGGGACGGAGCATGAGCTCCTCCCCCTTCTTCTCTTCTCTCTTCTCTCTTTTCCTCCTCTCTTCTCACGGATGGTGGTGGTGGAGCAGCAGGGGGGAGTAGAAGCCTCCCCTCCTCTTCTTCTTCTTTTCTTTCTCTACTTCTCCACTCCCCTGGGCATCTCCCTCTGTCTCTTTTTCTATTTTCCTGGGTGTTCTTCTTCACCTCTTGCGTTCGCAGCGAAGAGGGGTCTTATACCCCCGAGGTGGGATCGTCGATGGCGGGAAGGGCTTCGACGGGTATTGAATGGGAGTTGACTCCCCCGTCCTTGGTGGCAAGAGGGATAGCTCGCGTGCCCTTACCTCCACTCGACACCTCAGCACACCTGTTGCGCGCCAAGGATCTGTAGGGAGATGGCGTGAGATCTGATTTGCTGGAGGTGCTGGTGAAGAGCACGCCCAGGCGTGCCGCTGGGAGACCGAATCAGCGTGCTGCTAGAAGACACAGCGAGCGTGCCGCTGGAGAGCCGCCCAAGCGTGCCGCTGAGGGGCCCTAAGGGCGTACCGCTGAGAGGCTGCCTCGGGTGTGCCAGGTGGAAGCGTCCTGGCCGAGCGTGTCGGTGGAGGCGCAGGCAAGGGCGTGCCGGCAAAGGAGCCCGGCAGGGTGTGCCGGCGAAGGGGCTCTT
Source organism: Amorphophallus titanum (assembly GCA_024336825.1). Taxonomy (NCBI): domain Eukaryota; kingdom Viridiplantae; phylum Streptophyta; class Magnoliopsida; order Alismatales; family Araceae; genus Amorphophallus; species Amorphophallus titanum. The sequence continues at coordinate 13,827 of JANBPO010004936.1, read as the reverse complement.
GGTGGGTGTACCGACGAAGGCACCCGGCAGGGCGTGCCGGCGAAGGAGCGTGCTGCTGGGGGGGGGACAATTGGGTGTGCCACTGGAAATGCCCCTAGAGGGAGTGTGCCGCCGGAGGCACTTTGATAGGTGTGCCACTGGGGCACTTCACGAGTGTGTCGTGCAAAGGCCCAGTGGAGCGTGCCGGGCAAGAGCTTGGCAGGGCGTACCGTTGAAAGGCTGTGCTGCTAAGAGGCCTTGGGGCCGTGCTGCTGAAGGGCCCAGATAGTGTGCCGCAGGAGGTTGTCTGCGGGGTGTGTTGGTGAGGCCATCTGCAGGAGTGTGCCGCTGAAGGGCATGGTTGGGGTGTACCGCTGGGGCCCCCACAGGGTGTGCCGCTAGGGAACTTGCAGAGTTTTCTTTTCTTCTCTTCTTCTTCTTCTTCTTCTCATTTTCTCTGTGCCAGGGGATGCCCCGTGTAATTGTCGTCTTGCCTTTTCTTTCTGTGGGACTTGTACATTTATGAATATTGTAAATCTGGACTAGTTTATATGTATATCACTCTGATATTTTAAATTACTTTCACCTTAATTTTTAATTATTCGTTGCTAAAAATTAACAATACACGTTGCGAATTCCAATTTCTAATACAATCTCTCAACAACCCCACTAACCCTTTGGGGGCCTCATCAGCCTCATGGGTGGCGTCCCCAGTTCATGGTAGCGGTAATTCGGTACTTGTACTGGGTTATCGGTGTCATAGGCTCTGGGTCGTTACAGTTGGTATCAGAGCGGAGTTGGGGAATCGTATCAAGAATTGAAATCTGCATTGGTCTAGAGCAAGTCCCTTTGAGTTGTTTCGTTGCTCGCTTAGGATGTTTCTTGCGATTGCTAATATGCTTTCCGCTGTCGTGTTTTCTTAGATTCAAGATGCCGTCTCGAAAGCAAGAACCCCAGTTCCTCGAAATGAGACTAGTGGTTCAGCTGCTCCTGCTATATCTGTTCCTACCCAGGCTGCACCTGTTCCTATTCCGCCTGTGGAGTTACCTGGTGGTCGTGGACGGGCACTGAAAGAATTTCTGCTGTTCCATCCACCGACTTTCGAGGGTCAATCTAATCCCGAGGCAGTGAGGGAGTGGTTGGATGCTACTGAGTGCGTTTTCCAATGCATGGAGTGCGCCGAGGATGAACGGGTTATGCTGGCCTCTTATCACCTGCACGGTACTGCACGCACGTAGTGGACCTCAGAATGGGAAGTCGCCTTCCGTTCTCGTCCACTTCAATAGATCTCGTGGCCTGAGTTTGTTGTTGTGTTTAAGTGTGTTTATACTCCAGTCTGCCTGAAGTTAGCCAAGATGTATCAGTTTCTGGAGCTGACACAGGGTGAGATATCGGTGCTGCAATATCGCGATAAATTCATTTGAGTTGGGATGGTATGCACCTCATATTTTTGCCGATGAGACTGTGAGGACTCAGTAGTTTCTACGCAAACTGAGAGTAGAATTGAGCCTGTCGCTATTCGCTACACGTGTCGCTGAGTTGGATTCCGCATATCAAGCCGCTGTCGCATTGGAGTTAGAGTTGACGAGGACTCGAGGTTTTGCTCAGACTGGGATGGTGCCGTCAGTCGTGCAGCATCAACCGCCCCACCAGTCATCTGCTTCAGGAGTTTCTCTCGCCTTCTCTCCTATCAATAGTGCTTCCTTCCAACAATCTCAGGGTAGAGGTTTCTGTCATAAGAAGAAGAGGAAGAGGTTTGATCAGCCGATGTTTTCTGAGCCGAGTCAGCAGTCTGGTGCTAAAGCTTGGGCCATCTGAACTGGTACAGACGCTTGATGATAGCCACGCTAGTACAGAGTCTTGCAAGGTAGGAAATGGATCAAGGGTACCCAGGGTGATGACCCTAGGAAAAACCCTTTGATGCTTAAGTTAGCAAGGTAGTAGAGTTTGGTGCAGAGGAAAAGAAGAAGGAGATGGGCACGAGATTACTCTCTACCAATGAGGGTCGCAAAGAGTGCTCAGGATTACTTACCTTTTCAGAGGGTTCCCATGGTTTATATAGTGGCTCATGGCCTTTTGGGAGTCGGGGGAGAAATAGCGATCGGGGGGCTATGGACACGTGAAATTTCACGTCTGTGAAGCTCTTGAAATAAGTTCGGAATAGACACAACTTCAGGCAATGTCAAAGCTCGTCTTGGAAACCCAGGAAGCAGGAGAACGTCAAGAGGCAGTTCGTGGGTCGTCCCCAAAGAAACTTTACATCCGTAGGCACCCTACGCCCATGTTGGCGCATTAAGCCACATGGGGTTAGACATCCCCGAATCAACATGTTGTCGTAATCTCACCTCGAGACCAAGGCAGTGAAGAGCACACCTGGGTAGTTTGAGTGCCTCGAGCCCCTGAACAAGGTCAACAACTGCGGGTGGCTACACGCACATTAATCCACGGTTGAATAGGTGAATCAAACCCTTGATCGAAAAGGGGAAAGTATTTGAAGGTCCTCCAACAGCAAAGGCCGAACAACCTTCAGACACCCTTCAGCCAATTGGGCCACAACTCCAACCAAGTGGTTCGATGGCGTGCCTTTAGCCGTGATCCAGTGGCACCCAAGCCACGCGATCTGATCCCCTGATACGGTGGCGCTCCTAGCCTTCCAATCCTGTGGCACCCTCTTCCCAAGTGCTGCTGATCCGGTGGCCCTTCACAGGAGGTGATCTAGTGGCCCTTCGTGTAAGACTATCTGATGAGCCCATCCCACAATGTGTGATCCACTGGCACCCCCATCTGCGTTGATCTAGTGGCGACTGAAGTACGTTGATCCGGTGGCATCCGACAAGTGAACTGGTGCCACCACCAGCCGTTGGTCCGGTGGCGTGGTCAGTGATATAGATCTAGAGGGGGGATGAATAGATCAATCCCTAAATAAAAATCTACAGCAGCTAAAACAGTGCAGAATTAAAATAAACAGTTGCATGACAATCAGGAAAATAGTAATTCTCAGCAACTAATTCTAACAGACAGTGAGTCACTCATCCAGGTGTGGTATGATGGCAAAGGCTAGCCTCACGCAAGGGGTGAAATTCCAGATAGGCATGACCTATCCTTCTAACCACACCTTTTGATATACCTGGTGGATATGGTCCAAACCCAGTTTAGCAAACCAGTTAAAGTCGTTCGTTTTGAGAATGCTTGCGAATACTTTGTTCATAGTGTCAATGCATTCCTTAAAAATGAGGGCATTATTCTTGTGTCCTCTTGTGCTTATTCACTACAACAAAATGGCGTTGTCGAGCGAAAAAATCGTCATCTTCTTGAGACTGCCCTAGCTCTTCTCTTTCAGCGTCATATTCCTAAATCCTTTTTGGCTAATGCTGTCTTGGCAGCAAACTACATTATCAATTGAATGGCATCCAAGGGGCTTGCATATTGTTGCCTCATTACTCTTCTTTATCCTCATGAGTCATTGTTTCCTCTTTTGCCTCTCGTGTTTGGCTGCCTTCATTTTATTCATTATCTTGGCCTTGGCAGCACCAAATTTGATGCTCGGGCTATTCGAGGTGTTTTTGTGGGCTATTCTACCACCCAAAAAGGATATCGTTTTCTTCAGCTGTCGTGTCCCTGTTCGCAAGGATGTTACCTTTTTTGAGTTAGAGTTCTACTTTTCTTTCCGGCCTTTGCCTTGGGGAGATATTAGATGACTCTGTCTGGTCTTCATCACCAGTTCCCCTTGCGGCTGATTCTATTGTCCCTTTTTTACCTTGCTTGTCACTTTCCTCTATGCCCTCCAGATCTGCCACATAAGGTATTCAGTCTCAAGTTTGAGACGAGGGTGGTTACAGGAAATTGAACAACCTCTGATCACATATAGGCGGAATCGGTTTAAGGATAGACCAGCTGCTGATCTATCACGCGGTCCGACTGGATTAGGTTAGGGACCTAGGCGATAATAGCTTGAGAGGATGTTGTGTCCCCAAGTCCTACTTCTCATGAACTTGAGAAACTTCCTTCTTGTGAAGTAGACCAAACATGTTCAGATCTAGACCTCCCTATTGCTGTCTGGCAAGGAGTTAGCGACTATGTAAAATATCCCATATCCAAGTCTGTAAATTACTCTCGCATATCTCCTTACTATTATACCTTTCTTCTACTTCCATTCCAACTTCATTTTTTGGAGTTGTAAAGGACTTGAAATGGCAACAAGCAATGCAAGAGGAGTTGAATGCCCTCGACAAGAATGGGACATGGGAACTAGTGGATTTTATTCAAGATAGGACTCCAATTGGATTGAAGTGGATATATACTATTACATAAAATGTAAAGAGCATTGTACAAAGGCATAAAGCCAGACTTATTGCTTAAGGATTCACTCAGATTTATGGAATTGACTATCAAGAAACTTTTGCACTAGTTGCAAAGTTAAAAGTCATCTGAGTGATCCTCTCTCTTGCTGTCCAATACTCCTGGGCCTTGTATCCATATATTATCAATTTTCTTGTACACTAAAAATAAATTCAAGTGTAGCACATGTAATTAACACTTTGGCACCATCTATGGGAAACTATCTGGAAGCCATGAAGCTCACACCGATAGAATTGACCCATAGCAACCAATTTGTTGTGCTCCTTCCCATCAAGGAGGCAACTAAAATATCTCATTGGCTTGGAGGACCCTTCCTTGTTCTCTTCAAATGACCTTTCACCACATTGCTTATTCTTCTTCTCAATTACAATCAAGGTGGTGCTAGCACTTGAGATGTCGTGGACCTTGAAGAGGGCCAACTAGACACAAATCTTTTACTGCAAGCCAGATGTATACTTCATTAAAGTTTGGTAGTCGTTGAGGGCCGGGGGATGCCTAACCCCAGCGCATAGCGTCGAAATTTGGTAGTGTAGTCTTGCACTGACTACCCTGACTTTTGTCAGAGGTTGTTTCATCGATTCCACTGCTCCTCCAATTACCCCATCGGGTGGAAATCCTCACAGATGAGTCCCTTGAAGTGACACCACGTGAGGTCTTCATCGTCGTAGCTCTTTAAGTGTGAATTCCACCATGTCAAAGTATGTCCAGTTACCTTAAGCCGAGCGAGTGCAACCTTATCTTCAGTATTATACTTATATAAGGTAAAATAAGTGTCGAGTTGATTGAGCCACGCATCTAGCTTTTCTGCATCAGTGGTGTTATCATAGATGGGATGTTGACTTTGGCTTCGACCTTAATAGATTATTGCCTCCCATTCATTTGTAATGGCATGATGCTTGAATCAATCATCACCTTCATCTTTGGTTGTCGAGTCCGAGTTGACCGCATCCCCCCACTTGGAAAGTGTCTCCTTTCCCTTAGGTTGAGAAGGTTGTTGTTGGACATTCTCTGACTCTCTTGACGTGGATTGGGGCTTGATCCATCCCAATATCGTCTTCATGTCTTGCGTCAACTTAGACACTTTGATAGCAAAGTCGTTTCACATTGACATGGGATTCTCCACCAACATGAAAGTAGACAATCCTATTGATTTTCTTCTTGCCAAATGTCGATGCACTTGCAAGACAGAGAGCAGTTTGCTAGTCACCTAGTAACCACTCTTGGTCAGCACCATTCACAAGTGGATCCACGCCCTGATACCAAATTGATCCATATGCAAGGAAGAAACACTCAACACCTCACACCATATGCACACAATGTAAAAGAAAAATATTGGTGGGGACACCAGGCCCACTACTGGGTCCACTACTCGGAGCCAACGCTGTACTGCCCCGACACCGAGCTTGTGGCTCGGAGATTCAGCTCCCTGAAGACTTGGCGTATTTGTGTGTATTGCGGTTTGCGAATGTGCTTGCTTGCCTAGGCCCAAGGTCGTGTCACATCAAGTCTCCCCTCGGATACGGTCGCCACCCTCAATAGGCCGATAGGTGCCAAGGGCATGGATCCACTCACTCACACCCACGGCGGTCGCTCGGAGGTGGTGGAGCCTTGGGATCGGGCGCTCTCTCTCTTATCCGGTGCCACAATTGAAGAATATTGAATAAACAAAGACAATTAGGAGAAAGGGCAATGAGCTCACCTAGCCGGTTTGAAGAAACTGACCCTCATTCGGAGACATGGACGAGCGGGGAAGTTTGGGTTCCCCGCACACTGCGTCGGTGAAGCTTCTCCCTGTTTAATAATTTACATGCACTACACCTCTCATAGGAGGGTTGGACAAGGGGTGGAGAATTTGTGGATTACAGCAAAACTACCTCCACACAGGGAGGGGTGCTAAGTCGGCCAGGTGGGGTGGGGAGATTAGTTAAGTTGGTGCCGGAAGGGCACTTCTCCAGTTTTATCCAGATCCAGAACTACTAGATAGTGGGCCACTGAAGACACCGCCATGCACTCCATCGAACTCGGAAGTCACCGAGACAGGTGTCGACTCGTCGCTGACGGACCCTGGTACATTGGCAATTTTCTGTGGGTGGACCCGTCATCACCACCGGCCGGGGTGGCTCCTGGAACAGGCTCTCTGTGCTCTAGCTCAGGCTGATCCCAGGGTGTAGCAGCAGCTGGTTGTAGCTGCCACGATCGCTCCCGAAGTCCAAACGTGGCAGGACTAAGACGAGTGCGACCGCAGATGAGTCTTCTTTAATTGGCAGCTAGGGGGAGCACTAGACGATGTCGGGGAAGAGAGAAGAAGCCCATTGAGTGGGGAGGGGTCAGGTTAGGTCCAGGGTGACCTGTTCTGCGCACCTGGGGGAAGAAAATCGAAAGACACTCCTCCAAATGTGAAACTGGACGCAACTTTTTGTTGATGGATGCCGGCTGGTTGTAGAAGTCCTCGGCCAGGCGACGCTTGCAGAAGTATTGGGATGTGACTGTGGGAGGTCCAGGAAGTTGCCTCAAGTCACCAACATGCCATGATCTGCGCAGTGGGGGGAGATTGAGCCTTCCAGACAGAGGGGATGTCAGATTCTAGCGAAACCACCACAGCTGCGATGCTTTCTCGACGAGCTTTCCAACGATGTATGGTGCGCCTCCAGATGATGCCGAACCACTCCGGGGCAGGTTCTGTAAGTTGGGCTCCTACTGCTGCCTGCGAACTGAGTAGTGCACTGGAGGCCCTTGAAGGGTGTGGAATGGTAAGAAGTGGAGGGATGGCAAGGGAAGAAAGGGGTTGCTGGTATAGAATAAACAACAATGAAGCGGGTTCGCCGAAATAACAAAGAACTATGGAGATCCCGAATAACTGAACATTCGCATCAATACAACGGATTGTCAAACATAACCACGAGCACGATCTACATGAATAAAAGAAAACCAAATAAAAATTCTGCACATACATTTCATGAATAAAAGAAAGTTCCTTACATGCATTCCATGAATAAAAGAAAACCCCTCACATGCGTCCTATGAGAGAGAGAAACCTCCCCTGAATAAGTCTCGATCTGGTACACCCCAAACTCATCCCAGCCCGGTACACTCTTGACCTACCCCTCTGCCGACACACCCTGTCGTGCCTTGCCCGGCACACTTGCACCCCACACAAGCCTTGCCCGGTACACCTTACCCAGCCCTGGTCCGGTAAACCCCTCACCTGGCACACCCCGTGGGTGCTTCCACGGCACGCCGTCCCTGCCGGCACACCTCATTAGCTCACATGCATCGACTTGGGCATGCATGGCTACTCACGTGCATCGACCTGCCCTCGCATCTGCACCGACCTTGGCATGAATAGCTCCCCATGTGCATAGACCTTCCCCTTTGGCCTAGGCAAACCTGTGCAGACCTTAGGGCAAACCTACACCGACTTCACCTTTGGCCTAGGCAAACCTACACTGACCTTAGGGCAAACCTGCACCGACTTCACCTTAGTCTGGGCAGACCTGCACCGACCTCAGGGTGAACCTGCACTGACCTTCTTTCAGCCTCTGGCCCATGTGCACCGACCTTCCTTCGGCCTCTGGCCCATGTGCATGGATCTTAAACCCTTATGTGCACCGACCTTTCCTTAGCTTGGATAGACCTGCACCGACCTCAGGGTGAACCTGCACCGACCTCAGCTGCAGCCTGCACCGACCTTACTACTGACCTGCACCGACCTCATGCTAGCCTAGGCGAACATTGCACTGACCCTGCCCCAGCCCATGCAAGCATTGCACCGACCTCAGCCCCTTACTGCACTGACCTCATGCTGGCCCAGGGAAGACATGCACCGACCTTGCCCCAAACCTGCACAGACTGTGCCCATGTGCACCGACCTCAAGGCTCACCTTGCACCGACCCCAGTTCACACTTGCACCGACCCTGCCCCTTTATGGTCTGAACATTGCACCGACCCTGCCCTTCTCAGCCCAAACATTGCACAGACCCTGCTCGGTGCACCCCCATCCAGAGCCTGCCTGGCACGCCCCTTTGGGTGCCTCCCCGGCACGCCTGCTCGGCCCCTGTCCGGCACACACACTGCCTGTGCCTTGCCCGACACACTCCAGACCCTGCCACGCATGCTCCGAATGCAACAAATAGTTTGGGTAGCTCAGAAGGTGAAGCTCTACTTCCTAGCCCACCCAGTAAGGCTGATCTCTAGAATGGACCCGATTCATTATCTTCTAGAAAAGCCTGTCCTTTCTAGTAGGCTAGCTCGTTGGCAGAGCTTCCTCTCTCAGTTTGATATCACATTCGTTGTTCAGAAGGCAATCAAAGGATATGCTATCGTAGAGCATCTAGCCCATCTTCCTATCCCCTACACGGATTCTATTTAGGATGATTTTTCTGATGAGCATCTTTCTGTCCTTACTCATCATCCCTTTTGGTCTCTGCACTTCGATGGTGCACTTAATTCTCAAGGCCGAGGGATAGGTGCTGTTCTCCTCACTCCAGAAGGGGTGACGATTCCTTTTGCTTATCAGCTCCACTTTCCTGCTACAAATAACATCATCGAGCATGAAGCTCTCCTGGCTAGATTGAAGCACGCCTATCTCCTAGGCGCGCACTACTTGAATATTGTGGGAGACTCTCATCTCATTCTGCGGCAAGTTCTATCCACTTACCGCACTCGTGACCTGAAGCTCAAGCCATATCAAGATTTAGTCACTCTCTTGGCTAGGCAATTCTGTAAGCTAATATATATTCACACTTCTCGATCACAGAATATCCTTGCTGATGCATTAGCATCACTCGCTTCCTCCTTATCTTTTCCTCTCAGTCGGAGCATTGAGACCATCATCGTCCAGAGACTGGACGCCCCCTCTCTTCAGGATCTGTGGTACGATAACCTTAGGAAAACTGTAGAGGCGAGGGCTGAGAAGAAGGATTTGAAGGAAGTATCTTTGACAAAATTAGAAGAGATCCTGGAAGAAGAAGAATTGCCCTGGTATCATGAGATTGAACTGTACTGCAAGGATGGATCGTTCCTAGAAGGGGCAAGCGCTGATCAGCGTAAGGCTATTAGAAGAGCCACCTCAAAGTACACTATCATCGCTAGAGAATTATGCAGGTGCACTCTCAATGGAATGCTCACGAGATGTCTAGATGATGATGAAGCTTGGAAGGTGGCCGAAGCAGCCAATTCAAGTGAGTGTGGAGGTCATGTCAATGGCCAAGTGTTAGCGAAGAAGATCCTTAGGCAGGGTTATTATTGGCCCACCCTAGAGGAAGATTGGTCCCTCTATGTCTAGAGGTGTCTTAAATGCCAACTCCACGCTGACAAAATCCATGCTCCTGCTTCATCTCTTCATCCTCTCTCCACTCCTTGGTCATTCTCCATGTGGGCTTTCGACGTTGTTGGCCTGCTCAGTGATCCCAACTCTCAAACTAAGCAAAAATCCTTTATCCTTGCCGCCACTGAGTACTTCACCAAGTGGGAGTTTCACTAATAACTAAGATAATGTTAAATGGGAATAGGTCAAGACGGTACCTTCAATCGTTTTACCCTCCCCATCCAAGATGGCATTTAATCAGCCTTGTCGCCTGTGTCCATTGTTGTCCCTTGAAGATTGCTCCTTTATGAGGGGACACGTGGGCATGCTATGCTCCCAGCTCCCACATCGTAAAGAAACATTGAGACGCTTCCAACATTCCTCAGCCGTGTGCCTGAACTTCTCGCAAAAGAAGCAAGTCGCCATGACTTACTTTTCTTCCTCCTCCTTGACTCTTTTATTCTTGTCATTTCTGTTACCATTCCTTTTTCCATTACCATTCCTATTGCAGGATCTCTTCTTGTTGTTGTGGGATTCGTAATCCTCCGTGATGCTAAACCTTTATTCTTTCTCCTCTCGCTTATCTTATTTTCGGCTTGACTTCTCATCCTTCCCCCTAACTTTCTCTACCTTCTCTAAGGTCCTTTTGCATAAATGTGCTCAGTGGACCATCTCTGTATGGGTCCATATATTTTGAGGTCTAAGTTGATTTATAAAGACAAACATTAATCCGTCTATGAATCGATTAGCCTTTAACAGGTCCGTGCTGACCAGGTGGGGAGCATAGGGTGCCAGCCTTGAGAATTGTAGTTTTTAATCGGCCACGATCATCATGTCTTGACAAAGAGAGGCGAATTTCATAGCCTTCCTCTCCTTAACGTGCTCAGAGAAATATTTAGCGTGGAAGAGTCCAAGGAATTCTTCCCAAGTGGTTTGTCCGTTTTGAAGTTGGGTCGACGTAGCTTTCCACCACGTACGCGCATCTTTGTTCAATTGAAATGTGGCAAGACGGACCTTCTCCTGGTCTGAGCATTGCATAACATTGAAGATCCGCTCCATCTTGTCTATCTAGTTTTCAGCTTCGTCTGGGTTCAATGATCCAGAGAACAGTGGAGGGTTTAAACTCCAGAAGTTTCGGTGCAAATCACCAGTGCCTGCCCAAGCGCCGACCTAGGCCACAGTTTGGAGGGCCTGGGTGAGACCCGCAATGATTTGTTGCAAGGCATCCCAATTTGCACGATTCGCGGCCATTTCGAGAATAAGGTGCCTAAGAAAATAAATAATTTATTATTTCCTATGGAATTGATGAAGATTTAATCCTAGGAATAATTTCTAACTAACTATCTCATCCCGGACTCTACCCAATCTCACATGGGTTCAGAGGTATGGGTCCTTAATCCTCAGACTTAGCCTATGTCATGACATTTTTCTAGGACGTACTTATGCCTATGCTCTGATACCAACTTAATTGTCACGTCCTGAGATATATGTACAGTGGAAGAAAATGCATCTCTATGTTTTTATATTGTTGTCTCAGGCCTTACTTACCTACTGGCATGTTTTTCTATGCACCTATTTTGCCTTCGATTAGGCTTGTTCTTCGATTTTATTCTGTCTGCTACAGGGGAAGAAACGGTGTTCTTTAGACCGCCTGACTTCTTTAGCGGCCCTACCAAAGATTGCTAAAGCCCGAAAATGGTCCACAAGAGACCACTTGATTTTTCTGAGTCTCTGTACTAATGTTAACCCGAAACATAATGCAGAATAACATTATTTATCATATGATAAGCCTAGATAAGTAGGTATTATTCCTATTTTAAGTAACGTATTCATAGACTTGGTTATGTTAGTGATTCGTCTTAGTAGATTTCATATTTCACATACACTTAGGAATTACTTTTAACTTGAGTTAGTTTCATGCCAAAATGCTCTACTCTTGTATTCAATTCTTATTTCAAATGATAGATGGACTTGTTTCACTAATGTTTGATCGCTGTTTTACATGATCCCTTCTTACCTATGAGTCTTTTCTTTAGTATATAGTGCATACCCAGTGCGTGGCCATTAGATACACTTTACACTTATAGGCACATATTGTTGGACTAGTGATCCTCTCTGTTGGATATTCCTTCCACCGGACTAGGTGATCATGTTTTAAGACCTCCATAAGTCTCCGTGAGCCAGAGATTCTCACTAAGACGTCGAGCTAGTTGTACCATTAAATCCTAATTGTCTAGAGGGCACAAACACTACTGGAGTTTCTTGAGTTCTGGATGGTAGTGGCCATCTGGTAGACTGCAAGGCTTGCTTAGCGGCCTCTATCAGATTGCATGCCTCCTATCGACCTATTTTCCTTGCTCTGGTGTCGACCACCTGGGAACGTTCCTGACTAGACCGCATGAATGGACTAGCGGTTCTGTCTTGACTGCATGAGTCACTAAACAGTCCAGGAAATGACCGCATGGTCCTTGACCCTGTCTAACCTGAGGTTTGACCCTTTGGGTTGGTTTTCCTAAGTTCCTAGATGGTCTAATGAGTGTCTGGACCCGAACACTTGTCAACAAGAGATTAATGACTTATGAAAATCTAAGAATATGCCGTTATGCTGTCGAATTCCTTTCGTAGCATGACCTTGAATTAAATCTTTCTTTGAACTCTCATGATCATACTTTGATGCATTCTTTACCTTAGTTACGTTACCTTGGAACTGCTTGTTGAAATGCACATTATTGGCCAAAATGTTATTTTATTCTCATGGAAGTAGCTTGATCTATAACTTGAAGATGCAAGAGCAGGCACAGACGGTGTCCAAGGGCTCCAAGCTAGACCTCTCGATAGAGAGTCAGTTCTTGATATCGGTTTATCGGTATCTGGATCTCCGGGTCGTTACACAATTTTTGGGTGGGTGTTTGGTTTCTTGGGCCTCCAAAAAATAACACCCAGTTGCTCTCTCCACTGCATACACAAAATATGTCACTGCAGGGATTTGTGGCACCCAAGTGTTGTGGATCAAACATCAACTCCAAGACTATCTAGTAGATCTTAGATGTGTCCCCATCTTGTGCGATAACACAAGTGCGATAAACATTGCAAAAAAATCCAGTCTTGCACTCTAGGACTGAACATATTGAAATAATGCATCATTTCATAAGAGATGAAGTCCTCAAAAATAAATTTGAACTCCATTTTGTTGACTCAGAAAATCAGATTGTAAATATTTTCACCCAACCTCTAAGTAATGATAGGTTTTCAACACTAAGGAGAGAGCGAGGTCTATGCAGACCTCAATCAACACAGGTTTGAATGGTTGTACTCCTTATTAATGCTTAAGATACTTGCTCTTGTTGAGATGGTTGCAAATATGTCTGATCTGTCTGAGAATTGTTTGATAAATTGTTTGAACGCTTCATGAATGATTGCTACACTCATGGGGAGTTTTGTATGCATATACTATATTATGTGCTCATTGAATATTGTGCATTGTATGTCATCCCTTGACCTAATGATATATCAAATGACGAGTTGTGAAAAGACAGGTTATGCCTATCTGGAAACTCTCCCCATGCGTGAGGACTGACCTCCGCCAAGTACCATAAGTCAAAGTTACATTTTAGGAATTGCATGATAATATTGTGTGCATGAGCATATTTAAAACTTTAGCATCAAATAAGCACTTCCTCAGGCAAACAGACAGTGGACTCCTATGAATGATTGAATTCAGAATGTTTGAGAATGCAATAATTCAAAAGCTGGCAGATTGATTTGCAAATTGAGCATGAATGGAAGGATACAGATCAGAATGGCTCGTTGGGTAATCATCTGAATAGGTCAAAATGTTTGTGAGAAGTGTTGACACTCCTCTTGGTTTAATCCAGAACTGGTCTCTACTTTGCACTAGAAGGTCGACACCTGCAATTGAAGTGTCGACACCACCGCCTAGCTACTTGGAACTCTTGTGCGTAGAGAGTCATTCCTGACCTGTCTATTCCTTCGAATGCACACTGCATCTGGCCCTTGACAGGTCAACACTCTTTCTTACTTACACTCTAGAAGTCTGAGCATGTTCACATTCCTTCTCGCTTCAACACTTGTGTTTCAATCACCGGTCACTAATTAAGGGGGAGTTGAGATGATTTTTCAACTTTAAATAAACCCTGGATAAGTAAGTCTGCTTTACCTCTGC
>JANBPO010004934.1:0-43453 GCA_024336825.1 Amorphophallus titanum | reverse complement strand
ATTAACCCCTCCCTCTCTCTCTTCCCTCATTTCTCACTCTCACCCTCTCTCTCTTCTCCCACGCTCTCCTCTCACTCACTCCTCTCCGACGGCCGACGGAGCCAGGTGGGGGCGAGGCAGGGTGACGAGGACGACGGGGATGGGTCGAGGATCGAGGCTCGAGGGTGCGGTGAAGCCAGTTCGTGAGCGTGGAGCCACCGGCAGGGTTTCAAGACATTTTCTTCGTGGATCGACATCTACGACGCGTCGTTTCTTCGGTGGAGGTAGGGGGACGGATCCTTAACCCCTGTACTTCCTTTCCCGTGGTTTTGGTATGCTGTGGGGAGCCGAGCGGGCTTATTTGAGCAATTGGAGGAAAAGAGCATGTTTTGGGGTGTGAGCCTAATTTTCTATTTTACAGTGTTTTTGGTCGATCCAGGGGTTTAGATGCATGTTTAGGGACTTGGGGAAGATTTTCCCTTTTGTTTCCCCTTCACCTGGGGGTGATTGGGGCGTGGAATGGAGTTTTTCATATTTTTCACCATTTTCGGGCGCGGACTGGGAACGCGACCATCACGGTGGCTGCGTTCTTCGTAGAAGGCGCCGTATCGGGGCGCCGCATTCATCGAGGAAGATGAACAGTATGGCGGTTGGGGTCGCGGTGGTGGGACCAACCACGACCAAGATGCGCTCATTGACCCTGCCGCGTCAACGCATTGACGCGCCCGGGGGACCCGCCGTATTTTGTAGGGTCGTGCCCCTCGTGACGGGCGCGTTCTTCTCTGATCGTGCTCGGGGTGGAGACCGCATTCCTGAACGCGCCCAGAGCGGGCGGCACGTTCATGAGGGCGGTCAAGTTTTGCGGCCTGGAGGGTGGGGGGGCAGCCTGGCATGCCTTCCTTGGCCAATGTGCGTCCCGGGACACCCCGTGAGTTCTGTGACCATGTTTTTGGGGGTCCGGAGGTGTCGCTTTACCTCGAATAGTGTTCCGTGGGCTTGAGGGTCCGGGCGACCCTCTCGTGCCCCAGTTGTGGCATGTAGACCTCTGGTCGACCCGGTTGTGACCCGGCGGTCGACCTTCGGTCTCGTAAGTGTCCCAGACATCCCGTGGGTTCCGTGACTGTGATTTTGGGGATGTCTGGAGGTACCGTGTTACCTTGGTTAGCGTGCCTATAGGTGTGGTGGGTCCGGGTGACCCCATGTGGACTGTGCTTTCGTGTTTTCTACGTGGGCCATGTCCATGGCCCGTGGACTGAGAGTCCTATTTACTAACTTGGAGCTGGCAGCTTTCTTGGTTCCCTTCTTCGAGGGAATAGCCTTGGCAGTTGTGAACTACCTGTGAGTCATCGTGCCGAGATTTCACAGACTGTAACGCACCAAGCATGGGGCGTTACACTCATGTAACGCGCCTCCTAGGGGCCGTTACACTTACCAGAATGACGGGAAATCCATAGTTTTAAGCAAGAAATGTAACGCACCAAGGCAGGTGCGCTACATGACTCCAACGCACAGGGTCAGGTCCGTTAAAGGCACCCGAACACCTAAAATTCATAGTTTTAAATAAGAAATGTAATGCACTAAAGATGGCGAGTTACGCAACTACGACGGACCAGGGCTGGGCCGTCAGACTAACCGCCTATCTCAGTCAACAGTCAAAGGAATGGTCAATGGTCAAGTAACGGACCAGGGTTGGCCCGTTACCATTCAGGTAACGCACCAGGGCAGGTGCTTCAGGGGACTGTAACGCACCTGGGGTGGTGCGTTACATTGTCTAGGTTGCCAAAATCTGGAGTTTGAAACCGAACCCCCTCCCGGTCGACCAAAATCGACGGGAATCGCAAGGAAACTAGTTTTCAAGCTAAACTACCATGCCATGCCAACACTCCATAACTAAACATGCCATTAAAATGAAAAGATAATGCTCAAGGAGACAATTTCATGATTTTACGGCTAATTTACACTAGCATAGAAGATTACATGAAAAATGAGAAAATTGAAGTCAAACCACGGCGCATGTGGTACCGGTGGGTTCCCAGCGAGGAGAAGATTCCATCCCCCTACCTCTTACACGACGGGAGCGACGTTCAAGGCACGAATAGATGAAGGGTCGCCGTGACTCCACTCGGCCTGACCCGCCTCCACGCTCCGCGAATCGAGGGAAGAAGGGCGTCACCGCGACCTGTGCGACACGACCTTTCCAACGGTACCTTCCTTGTCTCGATCAGCGACCGTCTAGACCAAAACTGAGAGAGAAGAACGATTACCAAGAAATTAGTCTAAAATTTCACAAAATGAGGTTTGCATGGAAATCAATGAAAACGACGATGAATGGTGATACATATGGCGTCAATGGGTTCCTGGCGAGACGAGGAATCCATCCCCCTACCTATTACGCGGTAAAGATCGTGAATCGGTGCAGATCGGGTGACGGGGGCCACGTCGTCCTCTCGCTCCCACACGCCTCCACGCTTCACGATCTGAGAGAAGAAGGGTATCAGCACGATCCTCACGTCGAGCCCGTCCCGTCGGTACCTCCCACACTTTGATCGGAGTCCGTTTGGACCGAAACCGAATGAGAGGGGGAGAGAAGGAGAGAGAATAGTGAGGGAGAGAGAGAAGAGAGAGAGTGTGTTCGAGAGAGTAAGGGGAGAGAGAGAGAAAATGTGAGTTTTATAAAAAAACTTGATTTTCTTATTTTTGATTAAATTTTAAAAATGGAAAAAATTCATGGGTAAGCATAGATACTACTACCCTATGTTGGTTATGGAGTTTTACAAGAACCTAAAATTTGATCCAGACCAGTCTAAGATTTGAACACATGTTAAAGGAACAAAGATTGAGATTACTCAGCATTTCCTTCATAAGGTCTTTAGGATTCCTAAAGATAGAGTAGTTGAAGGTCATTTTGAATATAATGAACATGAAGTCTACTCCATACTCACTGACAAGCCTTGTAACCCTAAGGACAAAAAGCAGACTAAATTGACTTAGTTCAATACAAATAAATTTTCTCCTCTGAAGAGACTATTACATCATATGTTCACTACAATTATCACTCCACAAGGTGGAGGTAGAGGGAGATTGACTGAGTCACAGAGATTCATTTCCTTCTGTATGTTCAAGAGAATTAGAGTCTGTCTGCCAGAGTTAATGATTCAGATTATTGGAACCTACAAGGAATCTAGAAGATACTTACCCTATGCAGCCCACTTGACAACTATTTTCAAGAAGATGAACATGTCTTTAGAGGATGAGACTTTCAAGGAAATCCCTAAAGTAAATATTTACAATATGGACTTCATCACTAAATTTATGAAGCTTAAGCCATTAGCTATAAAAGTCCAAGGTCAGGGGCCAGTAGATCAGACTGAGCAGAGAATGGCAGAACAACATGTCCATCCAGTGGAAGAAGAACTTCAACAAGTTGAAGAAGAACAACAGTCACAGCCACAAGAACAAGAATCAGAAATTCAATCTGAATCTAAATTGGAGTAGCAGCAACAATAAGAAGTAGAGTTTGAAAAATAGTCAAAATCTGAACAACAGCAGCAACAACAACAAGATGTGGAACATATGGAACAAATTTAGCAAGATGCACAAAGTCAGGGGGAGGACCAGCCACTAGTAGTCGAGCAGGAAGTGGCAGTGCAAATAGAGCAGCATCTTGATGATGAAGTAAGTCATGATGAAAACCTACAAGAGCAGCCTAAACAAGAAGCATCACCAGTCTTGAAAGAACCTGTTCCAGAGCTCCAGGTAGAGCCTCATCCAGAGCTATAGGAAGAGCAGCAACCTGATCAACTGGAAGAAGAAAGGGAAGAGATGGAAAGAGATATACAACAAGAACAAGATCTACATGAGTTAGAACAACAGTTTTTGTCAGATGAGCAAGTAATACAGCAACTTGATCAACACATTGATCAGCTTATTGAACAGATAGAGCATCAGCAACAGCAGCTTGAA
Source organism: Amorphophallus titanum (assembly GCA_024336825.1). NCBI lineage: Eukaryota > Viridiplantae > Streptophyta > Magnoliopsida > Alismatales > Araceae > Amorphophallus > Amorphophallus titanum. Next base: position 39,511 of record JANBPO010004934.1, on the reverse strand, counting down.
ATCCAACCAGAGCAGCTAAATGAGGAAGAACGCATTCAAGAGCAGCAGCCACATGATGAGCAACCCCAAGAGCAGTTGGGCCCCCCTTTTATAGAGCACTAATGACAAATTCTAGATTTTGATATTGTTACTTGCTGAGTTGTCCCACTTCTTGTTTCATGGAACAGTGTTGAATGCAGGGAATGGCGACCACTTACTGTTGGTTTGTTTGATTCTTCCCTACCACGTACTGGTACAGGGTGTAACAGGCCAAGTTCCCCCAGTTTGAGGGGTATTGACATAGAGAACTGGGCTTGAGGGATGATGTGACTGGACTTTGGATACTGGGAACTAGAGACTGGGTACTGGAAGGAGACCAAGCACTGGGGGCTAGTCTCTAGGAGAGAAAAGCCCGTGTTGTATGGGGTTAGCACAGGTTTGCTGGGATGTGGCGACCTACGAGGTGAAGACTGGGGGCTAGTTCTGGGACGCGTCGGTCATAGGCCGACGCGTGGGGTGTTGGTTGTCTTCATGTTGTTAGCCGGAAATGTGGTTTTCACTAGGCTGAGGAGCTGAGGTTGTGATGGTTGAATGACCCTGAGAGGCATGACAGCCAAAGGCCAGAATTGGGGGCTGGGACTGGCCAACTACTTTGTGAAGGGATGGCAGCTGAAATGCGGGAGTTGGATGTTGGAGCTAGGTCTGGTTAATTTGCTCACAGAAGCGTGATGACCGGATTGCTAAATTAGCACTGGAACTGGTGTTGAGTGGCTAGCCTATAGAGGTGTTGTAGCCATAATACTGGAATTGGAAGCTGGGACTAGAACTGGGGGGCTAGCCTATAGAGGCGTTGAAGCCACAGTGCTGGGACTGGCGGCTGGTACTGGAACTGGGTGGCTGGCCTGTGAAGGCATTGAAGCCACATTGCTGGAACTGGTAATCGGTATTGGAGTTGGGTGGCTGGCCTGGGAAGGCGTTGAAGCCACGGGGCTGGAACTGAGGATTGGAACTGTAGCTGGGTGGCCGGCCTGGGAAGGCATTGAAGCCACATTGCTGGAACTGAGGATAGGAATTGTAGCTGGGTGGCTAGCCTGTGAAGGCATTGAGGCCACATTGCTGGGATTGAGGACTGGAACTGGAGCTGGCTGGCCGGCCTGTGAAGGCGTTGAGGCCACATTGCTGGGATTGAGGACTGGAACTGGAGCTGGCTGGCCGGCCTGTGAAGCCGTTGAGGCCACATTGCTGGGATTGAGGGTTGGAACTGGAGCTGGGTGGCCGGCCTGTGAAGGCGTTGAGGCCACGAAGCTAGGACTGGAGCTGGGTGATCTGCCTGTGAGGGCGTTGAGGCCATGAGGCTGGGACTGGAGGACTGGGGCTGGAGCTGGGCCTTGTCCGGCCATTGAGGGAGTAATGGTCACCCTCGCTGTGGGGTGATATAGCTATTTAAAAAAATAAATAAATAAATAAAATAAAAAATCCTAAAAATGCTAATACCTGGTGATCATCATGGCATCAAGTCATTGCTTGTATCCTTTATACTAGGATAGGGCCCATTGAGGTTTGGTAGGTCTCGGGTGTTGGTCTACCAGAACCGTGGAGATCCCTATCCGGCCATGTCGGCCTTTGCCCACTAAAAGGAAGGCAACATGCACACACACACACATGTTTTATCTAAAAATTGGTAGCATTGCCTATGATGAGGCCTCACCCCGATGGTCTCCAGGAAAGCCGTAATCTTTGTTCTCTTCTTCTTTGATGAAATCAGACAGCCAACGCCCTTAAAACGTTGAGCATAGGAAACCAAAGTACGACCCCCTCAAGGCGAGAGCAGGATCCATCCCCTAGAGCTTAGGTCAGAGCACGAGAAGAGGGCAGTGTCCCCGTAGGCATACAAGAGGGATTCTAAAATGTCGTTTGATTATCTCCCTAAAAAAAGGAAAAAATTAAGACGAATCAAAGACAAATGAAAAGCATAGTCGTGACCATGCCTGATTCCAATAAATTAAACCCCTCAAAGCAAAAGTCAAATCATGCAAAAGCGGTAATGAAATTCAAACACTCGAGGCTTGGTCCGAAGTTGCCCTAAAGGGGAGAGTCGAGTAGGACCCCTATTAGCTCGCCTGGTTAATGATTTTGCCAGTCCTCTCAGGAGGTTTGTCTCCCATATTCTTCCTTCTCCCCCCAAAGATGAAGGCTCAATGGAGGTCTCGAAAGGTGAATCCCGCTAAGGCCTACAATCTTGTTCTAGCAAAAATACACATATGGTTGTCCACTTTGAAAAGCAAAAATCATCATCGCAAAGGAGTCTCGACATTTCTGGCTGGCCAAGACCTCTATCTACCACCTTGATGTTCTCTTATTTTAACCTCGGACTTAGACTAATGCAAGCGCGTCACCTATGGATGTGACAGCGTCTGATTCAGGGTCAACATTGCACAGTTGGTCGTTAGGGTTCCAGGGTGTTCCATTATATACCATCTAGAGTTGTAAGAAAATCGACCTAGGTCAGGCAAATATTTTATCTCAAACGCTTTTTGGGTGTATCCCTATGGTTGGAAGCAACTGGGAGCCTAAGTGTGGCATGATAGTATTATCATCAGGATAAGTCTTAATCGGCGGGATTATCATTCGAGGAGTTTAGAGGTCCAAATCAACCTAGATGTGCGCTCAAGATACCCGAGAGGTTAGTAAGAAACTCCCTTCCTCATGTAGGTCAGGTGCCATATGGGTGGTCACCAGGCGTTTGAAACAAAAATACCCTGAGTCCAAAATAAAAGGCCTAAAGGTGTAGTAATAGCAAGGTCTGATGCTAAGGGAATTGATGAAATTGGCAAGATTTTTACAAAAGCGGTGGATATAAATGAATGAGAAGTACCAGTATCAAATAGTACAAATGCAGGATGGGAACAAATTTGGACGGCACCTTCCATAAGCCCATCATCCCTGGGCTCTTCATCATCATCTAGAACAGCATTGAGACGAGCCTATCTCTTGCATCCACCACCGGAAGGTTGGTCCTTCATAAGAGGGCAGTCTGGCATGCGATGCTCCCTGCTGCCACATCGTAAACAAGCGCTGAGGCCCTTCCAGCACTCTTCGGTTGAATGGCCGAACTTCTCACAGAAGGAGCAAGCCGCCAAGACTTGCTTGTCCTCTTCCTTAGTCTTCTTATTTTTTTGGGAACTGCTACCGTTCTCGTTCCTGGATCTCTTCCTGCTATCACGGGATTTTTAGGGCTCCGTGATGCTAAACTTTTCCTTCTTATTACGTCGATGAGACCCTCGACTTGACTCTTCCCCTTTTCCCTTTAATTTTTTGACCTTCTCCAAGATCCTTTCACACAAATATGCCCATTGGACCATATCCACATAAGTACGGATATTTTGTGTCTCGAGCTGTTGAATGAAATCGGGTCTTAACCCATCCATAAATCGATTTACCTTTAATAAGTTGGTATTGACCAAATGAGGTGCATACGACGCCAACCTGGAGAACTAAAGTTCATACTCAGCTACCGTCATCATGCCCTAGCGTAAAGAAGCGAATTCCATAGCCTTCCGCTCCTTAACATGCTCAGAAAAATATTTGGCATGGAATAGCGTAAGAAAACCTTCCCATGTATGGGGTGCATCTATTGGCAGTGCCGGGACTGACTTCCATCATGTATGTGCATCTTTGTTGAGTTGAAAAGTGGCAAGACACACTTTCTCTTGGTCAGCACATTGCATGACCTCGAATATTTGGTTCATTTCGTCAATCCAGTTCTCAGCTTCGTCTAGATTTGAAAAACCATAAAATCGTGGAGGATTCAAACTCTGAAAGTTACAATGTAAATCTCCAGTGCCTGCCCTGGCACCGGCTTGGGCCATATTCTATAGTGCTTGGGTGAGACCTGCAACGGTTTGGTGCATACCGTTCCAGTCCACACGATGAGCCATTTGGAAAATAATGTACCTGAGAGGAATAACAAATTGTTAACTCCCATGGAATTAAAAAGGGTTAATCTAAAGATAATTTCTAATTTACTATCACATCCCAGACTTAACCCAAATCTCACATAGGCAGAAAGTTTCTTCCTTAGTTCATAGGTATGGGTCCCTAAGTCTTAGACTTGCCACTCCAGCGTTGACCAAAATTCGATTCACATCATGCCCGTTGATCGTCCCTCGCATATATAAGGGGCGATTGTGACACGGAGAGGACAGCAGTATGTCTTTGTCCGTGAAAGAGATGTTGGCTACAAATGCTTGATATGCTTGGGCTTGCAACTCTGGAACATCGGCTTCATAGGCCTCAGGATCCTAGAGTATCTTGATGAGGGTTTCTCTCAGATCCTTACTCCAAACAATGGCTTCCCAAATAGTGACATTTGTTGGAAACGGCTTCATATGATGAATGATTTTCCGGTCCGCCCGAGCACGGGTCTTGTCAAATGGCGGGATGATCTCCGCAAGAGTCTTCGGTGCTTGGCAAGGCTTCTCCCGCTTAGGAGGACGCTCCTCCCCATTCTGGCCATGCACGTCTTCTTGGAACAGCGGTGCCAGAGACTCCTCCAGAGGTGGCAAGGGTTCATCATGTTGACCCTCATTAGAAGGACCTACTTGGCTTGTAGGTTCGACCCTGCCAAAGAGACTAGCTTGCTCCGACGCCTGATCCTGCAGTGGCAGTTTGGCTGGATCTTCTTCTTCATCGGAAGAGGCGATAATGAAAGGAACGCCAACCGATTTAGCTTCTAAGTTGGAGCTTGAACCTCCTGAGGAGTTGAGGATGAAAGGGATCCCTCGAACTTGGGTTTCCGGGATAGGACCCGGTTCCTCCCCTCTGAACAATATGACCCGGTCGAGAGTCAGGGGACCTTTGCACCCGCGTCCTCGTCCTCAGCCACGATCTCGACTATTTTCGCCAGACGGCGCTGATATGTCGCCAGAGGAGCCTTGCCTCCGGTGCTATCAGCCTAAGTGCTTTGTCCCGAATGAGAGTTAATGTTGTCGGGCGGCGGGATCGCCACTATATTGCAGGAGAGCTCTTGCAACATTTCCTCGAGCATATCGACCATAAGCTCCTCATCCTTGTAAGATAAGGAGAGCTCCTCCGGGATTAGAAACTCCTCGCCTTCTTCGAGACAGTGAACCATCTCCCGGAGCCACTGAAGAATGCGGGCTTTATGCCCAAGCTTGTCCCAGGGAATATATTCGTCCAGTGTGACGACCCTGGTGGGGCGAGAGGGAATATACTCCTCCAACTCATCTATAAATTTTTGTAGTCTTTGCAAAGGAGTTAGCTCCTTGGGGGCTTCTATAGCGACTACTTGCTCAGCTTGCCTTTTCAACCTCCTCTTTAGATTCTTCCTGCGATTCTTCTCTTGCTTCTTTTGGCGTGCCGCCGCTTGAGAAGAAAGTGGGCTTGATTTTGGAGGTGGAGCTAATTTGCCCCCGGAATTTTACTTTTTACTTACGGGGTGCTACACCTTGGTGGGACCACATGTGTGTCGGAAGGCTACAACTAGTGGGGTGTCACTGATGTGACTGCTTTTCAGAGAGAACTTCGAGAAACACGCATGCACCCTACGCGAAAGTCGTGAAGAACCAAGTGGTACGAAGCCACTGGACTCTGGACAATCCTCTAGACTCACTAAATCTAATTGTCCTTGAGTCACAAGACTCGAGGTCAAGATCGTTCCACCGAACGGCACCATGCCGTCAATCTGTCCTAACCCTAGGATCCGAAACCTCAGCACGATGACTCACGAGCAGTTCATGACCGCCGAGACCATTCCCTCCAAAAGGGAACTAAGAAAACCTCCAGCTCCTGGCTGGGTAAATGGAACTCACAGTCAACAGGCCACACACACGGCCCACACAGAAAACACAAAACCATGGTTCCCAAGGAAGCTCACAAGCTGCCAAGTCGATTCTCCCTCCCAGGGAAAAGCGGCAGAAAACCTCCTTCCGAAGAAACCACCTTCCGAAGAAACTCATGACGTGTGGGGAAACATCACCGCACTCACACCGATACACAGTGACTCGATCAAGCGTAACACAAAAGCCCAAAACACGTGGAGTCACTCAGACTCTCAAACCTATGGGCACGCTAATCGAGATAGCACGGTACCTCCAGACACCCCAAAACACAGACACAGAACCCCCGGGGGTGTCTGGAACATCCACGAGACCGAAGGTCGACCACCAGGTCACAACCGGGTCGATCAGGGTTCAACACAATGCAATCGGAACACAACTAGCACGGGAAACAGGGTGGCGGTCCTCCCAGGACCGCCTAACGAAAGGCGGTCCTCCTTGGACCGCAAGGCTCTAACTAGCGGTCCTCCCTGAACCGCAAAGCCCGACAGGCGGTCCGCATCAGACCGCAAGTAACCAGGAACACGCGGTCAAAAGGGCGGTCACCTCTGGGCCGCACCTGAACTTGGGGGTCCTGCCCTGGCCGCTATTTGGAGAGTGGCGGCCAGTCGCGAGGCCGCTGCGGAACCTAGGCGATCGTCCTTAGATTGCCACACGCCTGCAACGATAAAGACTGCGAACGGTCATGGCCTGACCGCTGCTTAAAGAGTAGCGGTCTGTAGCAAGGCTGCAAAGGGCCCCAGGCGGTCTCCCTCTGATCGCCAACTCAGCCAGCACTACAGGGGTCGCATGGCGGTCCCCAGCGAGCCACCTCAACGCTTGGCGGTTCCTGGTAGGACCGCCTTCTTCCAGCAAACCCAAAAACGGTGATTTTCTACGAAAATTTCATTCCATGCCCCGTTCGTGCCCACGCGAAGGGGAAAACAAGGGGGACTTGAGGTAGCCTGAGGTCTTGAAATTGCCAACGCATTGGTTTTGAAGTGGCGTGTGTTTTATCGGAAGTCAAACGGTTGGTATCCATGTCAGGCATTTCATCCGCTCGCCGATTGAGCGCGGTTTTCGCAATGCTTGCGGGCATGAGTACGGCCGTCTCGGCACAGGAAGCGTTCAAGGAATTCAAGCAGCTCGACGGCAGCGTCAAGATGCCAAAGCTCAATGCTTTCGTGGCACCGAATGGCGAAAATTCGTCCGCGCGTACATTGCGTGACGTTTCCCTCGAGGCCAAGCTCACGCCGCAGAGCGGCCCACAGCAGCAGGGCCTTGCCTGGTATGTCTTCAGTCCGATAGCGGGTGCCGACGGCAAGTTGCCGCTGGTCGCCAGTTCGCGTGGAGGCTCGGCCTCTTTCCACCTTTTGCCCGGCGATTATTTCGTCAATGTCTCCTTCGGCCGCGCCGGCGTCACCAAGCGGCTGAGTGTTCCGGAGACTGGCGACACCCAGAAGCAGACGATGGTTCTCGACGCCGGCGGCATGGTCTTGAATGCCGTATCCGGGCCTGATGTCCGCATTCCGCCCAATGAGCTGAGCTTCTCGATCTATTCGAGCGAAGCCATACCCTCTAAAAATTTTATCAACAGTGAACAACAAATTACGGAATTAGAAAATGAACGCTGCAAGTGTAGATTCAACTAACAGAAGAAAGATATGCATAGAAGCCTTGAGAATTCCTAGCAATCATCCACGCGATAATGCATCAGAAATGTAATCGCTGAACAAGCATGCGTATATGCGAGAGAGACAATTCAATCACGCAGAACACCAGAGATTTTAGGTGGTTCGTCACAAGCCTACGTCCACCCCACACTCAAACCGAGTGTGTCTTACTACTGATTCATAGCTTCACTCTACTGATCCACAGCTTTGGGGAATAGATCCCTACAATCCGCTGATCCACAGCTTTGGGGAATCAATCCTAGACCGCTGAGCTTCACAACTTGCTCCCACTGAGCCTTACAGCTTCGCTGTTCGAGGTTTTACCCTCGTCCGCTGACACACAGCTTGACACAATTCAGGAATCAAAGAAAAAATGAAACGAGAAAACAATGTAGCTCTAAGAGTAGACTGACTCTGGATTTGATCCAAGAGTCAATTACAAAGACTGGAGATCACAGCTCTCTTCTCCTCCGGTACTCTGATTTTGTTCAACGCAACCTGAACCTTCTAGCCTCACAACTCAGAAATGGCTTCCTCTCCAAGCTTCAAGAAATTCTTCTCACTCTCTCTTTCTCTTCTCCTAACGATTCCTTCTTGAATCAGCAGGCTCTCGCTCTTGTGAAAAATAATTCAAGAGGAAAGGGAAATTCTACTCTGATGTTCTTCTAAAGATCTGCTCAACATATCTTTCCTTTCGATCTGCTCTCCCCTTATATAAGACTCAGGCGATGGGCGTGTGTACACCATAATTTTTCCCGCCCAATCTTCCACGTGTAATGATCACTAGGCCTTAGACTTCCACGTGGCAGGATCTCTTATTTCGAGCCTTACATAGGATCACGTGCCCAAGCATTATCATGGATAAACTTGGGACCACGTGCCTTCCTTAAAGTTTACGAGCGTCTTGGCCTGATTCTCTTGACTTTTTCTCAATCAAGTCCCTGAGAAGAAAGAAGCATTTTGTCAAATACATTGTCACCATATGCATAGACTATATCATGCAACTAGCACAGACCTAAGTATGAAGTGCATTGACTTCTGTATGCAAGGAACGCAACATGCACCGGCCCTTTCCATGCGTTCAGCAAATCATGCACCGACCTTCTATATGAAGATGGATGAATGGCACTGACCTTGTATAGACACAAGACTATCTTGCATTGACCTCGTATGAACACAAGGCAGACGTGTACTGACCATGTATAGACACAAGGCAGTAATGCACAACCCTTGCACGGACTTATATGCACGATGTATAGACTTTGTATGCATGATGCAAAGACTTGCACAGACATGAATGGCCAACGTGCAAGACTTGCACTGACCTTATATGCAGCGAGTGCAGCAATGCACTGATTGTGCGTGCAGTTCCATAAGAACTTGCACCGACTTGCTATGCCAAAAGGCTAAAGCATGCACAGACCTATTGAGACGCAGAATAGTAATATGCACTGACTTTGCAAGCGTAAACCAAGACATGCACCGACCTTGAGTCTTTGACACTTAAACCTACACTGACCTCACTAAGTGTAATACGCTGCTGGCATAGCCCTGACTCTAAATGGAGTGCAGCCAACCTTGACCTTGTGCAGACTTGCTAATGCTAGCACCGACCTTATGAGCATGTGCACTGTGACCTTGTGCAGACTCGCTAATGCTAGGATCGACCTTATGAGCATGTGCACCTTGACGTTGTGCAGACTTGCTAATGCTAGCACCGACCTTATGTGACCTTATGAGCATGTGCACCTTGACCTTGTGCAGACTTGCTAATGCTAGCACCGACCTTATGAGCATGTGCACGGACCTTAGTTACCTATATCTAATGCATGCGCAGACCTTAAGAATACAAATGCTTATGTATGCCAACCATTTGATTAAATGACTGAATGTGTTTTTATGTAAGGATCTGACATATATAAAGGTTCATCAAAATACACAATATTACCATGGTTAATATGAGATCACCAAAGTCAACACTCTAGTCAACCAGATCAACTTTACTGTTGCCAATCATTCAAAACCCAATCAACACATACAACAGTCTCCACATTGCTGATTAACACTAGAGGAGACACAACATGGCTTTCCCTTGCAACAGCAATAACCGCAGACTCAAACTGCAAACAAATGCTCACTTATAGTTGGACCTAGAAGAACACTATCCTCACTTCTTCTGATCAAATTAGAAGGAACTGTGAGTAACACCTAGTTACCCACAACCAGAGGACCAGTTTTCTCTTCCTCTGAAGCACAGGGGGAACACCGTGAGCAACACCAAGTTACCCACAACCTCGAGTTCATGATCTCCCTTTCTCGGAAACCACAGAGGGGACGATGGAGGAAATGTTGTGTCCCTGTGTTTTGATGATAGCAAACACTATGAGTCAATATGTGTTCGCTGCATATTGTCTTGTTGATAGCCAACATGTATTTGGCCATGTCTTTGTTCATTGCATAATGTCTGTGTGCATGTCATTTCATCGAACATGTTGTGTGGACCATACAAGATCGGCGCTAGCGGCGATCACTAAGGTCTGTGTTAGTTCGTACAACACACTCACTTAGGTCTGTGCATGTTGCACTAGGTCAGTGTTAGTATGGACTAAGGTTGATGCTAGCCATGCTTCTGCATACCTAAGGTAGGTGCTACTCTACCTAAGGTTGATGTTAGTTTATCATGTCTGGCATATAGAAGTCGGTGCTAGTTGTGTTCTTACATAGCCAAGGTCTATGCTAGTCTGACTTAACGTGCATTGAAGGTCTATGCTAGTTGCAGGTCTGTGCTAGTATGAAAGTGCATGCATATAGAGGGTCTATGCCAGTATGGAAGTGCATGCATATAGAGGGTCTGTGCACATTATTGTTCACACTTTCATAGAAGACCAAGGTCGGTGCATATTTTACCTTAGTCAAGTATAAGGTCAGTGCTCTTTAAAAGTGAGTGAGTGCGAATATATTTGAAATTGTGGCACGGCTTTCTTAACGACACTAGTCGGTGCGCATCAGTGATGGTCCCCGATAGATCGCTACAACCATAGTCATTTCATGTTCTTCGAGGTTGGGGTCGTGTGATGGACCTGTACTGGACCGTCACATGATGGTAACGCGCCTGTGGTGGTGCGTTATGCCCTTGGTGTGATGAACCAGCTTAGGACCATCACATGCCTGTAACCCGCTTGGCTTGGTGCGTTATGTGCTGTGGTTTTCGAGGCCTGCTACTGCATCAGACCCTCAACGACCATGTTACCTTGAAGACCGTGTCAGTCGGTTCACTGTAACGAGTCTCTCCCCATGCGTTATGGTAGGTAATGCACCAGTGTGAGACCATATATCATCCTTGACAGGCATTTGTCTGGCCATGGTGGTTGGTGTGATGCACCAAGCCCCATGCGCCATGTGGCTGTGGCGGACTCAGCCTGGTCCATTTTATGCCTCTTGTCCATGTTAGTGTTTTGGGTCTGTTGGCCATAACGCACCTATCCTAGTGCGTTAGGCTGGTGTACCGCACCTATATAGGTCCGTTACATGCCCTTTCATTTGAGTTCTGGTCCGTTGGCCATAACGCCCCTATCCTGGAGCGTTATGCTGATGCGATGCGTCGGTCCTAGTGCGTTACATGGTCTGCATTGTATTTTAGGTCTGCCTACCCTATCGCCCCTGTGCTGGAGCGTTATAGCAGTGTAACGTTGCTACAGAGGTGCATTATGGTCCTGTTGTTGGCCGTGATGGCCGTTGTCCCATTCTGCGTCTGTTCAGGGTGTCTGTTTGTCTCAGGTTTGTGTTCTAGGGTAGTGTTTGTGTGTCGTTGGTTTCTGGATCGACCAGTTTAAGTGACTGGGTGTGGTCTTTCCTTTGACTACGACATTACCCTTATGACTCAATGTAGACCTGCCAGTGTTATTGTCTCTGGTTACGTAGCGACTGCCTCTTGATTGCTGGGTTCGCCTAGCGATTGAGTGATGGTTCACTCTGCCCAGAGTGTTGTCATTGTCCACTGCTCCAGTTTCTACTTGTCTTGGCTTGATCTCGTGATTTGCCCGTGACCCGTGGGTGTCTGTTGACATCTTATGAGGGCAGGGACCAAGATGGGATGGCCAAGAGTGCTTGTGGATGTAGTATGTATGTGTCTATGTGTGTGTATGTGTCGTGTCAGGTTCCGGTCAACCTTGTGAGACCAGGGGTTGACAGGCAGCCTTGTCTGTGTCTCGACAGTTCTGTCCAGCTCGAGACAGTGTTCTAGATGTCTCGGGGTACTATTCTACCTCGAAAGAGGGGAAAGTGGTGCGGGACGGGTGACGCGATCGGGCTAAGACGTACGACCGACTCAAAGTGCGGCCAGCACTAGCACACTAAGATAAGTCGAGCGGCTGACTACCGTGGCATCCTCCAAGTGGAGACGTCTCTCAACAGGAACTCTAGCTAGCCCAACGATCGTCCCTTGCCAGGGAAACATGAGATCGCAGCGGTTAAGGAACCACTGTCACCTAGGGGTTTCCAGCTTGGGCTTAGTGCTCGATTGGGCCTATGGAACGAGCGCTCACAACTCACAACCATGGCGATCTGAAACTAGCTATCGGCCCTATTCTCACAAACACAGCATGATAGAAAATATACTAAATAAGCAATATGAGTGTAGGACTGAAGCGCATACCTCCACGACTAGCACGTGGGGAAGAAATCCTGGCCGAATCTGACAGCCCCAATACACACAATTAGTAACCGTATAATTTCAGAACATGATGCCCACTTCATGCAGAGAGGTGAAGAGCTACAAACATAAATTTGGCATTGTTGGGAGTCGAGTTGATGGGCCACACTCGTAGGAGGCGAGGGAGGCGAGTCGGGGCCGATTGGGTGAGCTGAATGGAAGCCGACTGGGTTCTGCCTGCGCAGGTCACCCAATGCAACAGACTTGCGGAGGTCGGTACGCCAAGACCCAACGTCCGATCGGGGTGCCGTTTGTTGTAGAGTGTTAGCGACAGGATGAAGAATGCCTGGTCCAAACGACCCGATCAAATCTGATCAGATATGGGCGTGGCAGCGACTGTACTAAGCCTCAGGTTCTGCTCGCACAGAACTGCACAGAAGAGCTAAAAATTATAGGAAAACTAGCTCCAATGTCGGAATGGATTGCTTCTTGTTGGAGATCGTCGATGACATCCAGAGGAAAACGCAGACCAAAGGGATCGGGTAGACCTGAGAGGAGGAGACGGGGCAGCTCCTGTAAGTTACTTCTGATTTTGGGTCGGATCTACACAGGGTGGTTGGTGCAGTCCCACGAAAATCTTCGTCACGACCAGAATAGACCTCAGAACGACACGAGCTCAACGGTAACGCGAAGAGGACAGAAAATCCTATGACCACTCTAAATCTCAGATCCAAAGGGCTTGGGAGTAGATTCGTAGAAATTTCATATCAGGAAGTTGAGGATCTAGACAGTAGGCTCGGACAGACTTGCGCGACCTCACGATCAGAATTATTGCCGGCGATCCAAAGCTCTGATCGGGGCGAAACCAGTGCCAAATTCTTCCTGACTTGAAGGAGCAGCTCTGGTAAAATTTTCAGAACCAGATATGAGCAGGAAGGGGACGATAGGGGGGCGAGTCGCTTACGAAAGTGACTTTGTGACCTTCAGTCCTCCTAGGCTGCCAGGAATTGAACTGGGGCCATCATATCCGCTTACCGGAGGAGGGCTGGAATCGACAGAGGCCGCTTTTGGAGGCCTGAATGTAGTGCCGATTGAGGTAGGAAGCGTTCCTCCATCTGCTTGCGGCTATTCCCTTCATTTGTATGTCAGCTGGCTAAAAAACATATATGTGATGTAGGCTGAGGTGGCACTGCCAACCATAATGGTGCAGATACCCCTTCCCGATTTGGGCACAGGCAAACCGGCCTTCCCGCCAGTTTTGCAGCCCATTGCCTTGCGGTTCCCGAGAATTTTACGGCAGCAGCAACCTTAGAGGGATCCTGGGCAGTTGTATAGGCTGGCGAATCGACAGAAGCTATAGAATCCCAACCATCTACCACCGACAAAGTATTGCTGCCTGTGTAGAGCAGTCTCCCTGAGATGGAGGCAGGAGAGATCGTTGCGGAAAAGGCTGATGCTTCTAGGGCCTTGGCCATCGTTGCTGAATCTTCCCCTATGGGGGCCAGCGGGACTGAACGTGAGGAGCAAGTATCCTTGGCTACTGAAGTGGCTGGCGTAGCTTCACCTCGGGAGACAGGCAAGGAGGTTGCCATAGTGAAGACTCTCCCAGTTATATCAGTTGCTGCTATTGACTCCAGCACTAGTACCCTTCAGATCATGCCATCGACGTCCTCTGGGGTGAGCGACGATATTTGGGCTGAGGTAGATAGCAGGGTGGACTTCCAGCTCCCTGAGACTTCGCCACTAGTTTTACAATTTTTCAGTGACATGGTGTGGCAATATTTGAGTAACCTTTAGCATGCCATGTTAGCTACCCCGAACTTGACTTATGTGCAGTTGAGGAGCCTGGTAGAACACCTCTCCCGCTTATTATTGGCCTTTGGCTGCCCAATGGAGAACTGGACCCCGCGGGTCACAATGTTGTTAGAGCACGCTAACAGGCGGGAGTACCTCAGTCGCAAAGTATCTGATCAACTGACGGTCGTGAAGCTAGATAGAGCTGACTGCCGAGCCACTGCTGCCTCACTGAGCAGGATAGTGGGGAAATTAAGAGATATGGCCAGCACTTCTTCAGAGCGTCGGTCCTTTCTTGCAGCACATGTAGCGGAGCTACGCGCTGAGCTTGCCAGGGCCGATGTAGAACTGTAGGAGACTGAGCATCTGGAGGTTCAGCAGATGGAAGAGGCTGACTTGGCGGAGGGGCAACTCACTTCTCTTAACGAGAAACTATCGCAGCTGGAGGCCACAGAGTCCCGCTTGCAAGAGTTGGCCCGATACCCCTCCTTGGGTCTCTTGGAAACTTTATTACATGTGAAATTTTATCTACAATGGAGCAGTGCGTGTTTTCAAAAATGACTTTGTGACCTTTGTCACAGAGTTGACTAATGCTTAGCAAATTATGATTTAAGCCATTTACAAGTAAAACTTCTTCAATGGATTGGTTCGAATCCTTACCTATTCGTCCAATACCCACAATTTTACCTTTGTCATTCTCGCCAAAGGTGACCAATCCACCATCTTTTTTCCTCAGGTCTGAAAAGAGTTTCTTATTTCCCGTCATATGTCTAGAGCATCCACTATCCAGATATCATTTGTTCCATTTGGCTCTTAAACAGACCTGCACAATCAAAACAACTCTCAAGTTGATTTAGGTACCCAAGCAAGCTTGGGTCCTAAAGTGTTAGTCCTACTATGAGAGAAGTGTATTCTATTTTTTTTTCAAAATATTCATCATCGGCCCTCATCAGATCACATACATATATTGAGTGGCCGAACATTCCACAATAGAAACATGTAACATTTGACTTTCTAAACCGACTCCTATGCATATATGATCTATCAACATAAGAATTCATGCATGAGTCAACATGATTAAAGCCCTATGAATCAAATAGTTTTTGAAATTTATTTTTCACAAAAGAGTTTTTCTTTGTGGGTAAGTGTCCCACTTCTCTCTTCTCATTTCTAGCCTTTACATTGCTAGTCTCACCATGTTCAATCATTTTCTCTTTTCCTTTCAATTCTTTTTGAACAATTTCTTTCAATCTCTTTAGGTCATCATGCATGGTATTCAAGTTGGTTTCTACTTCTTTCTTTGACTTCTCACATTCACTCAATCTCATTTTAAGCTCATCCAACTCAACTACCAAGTTCTCATTCTCATTTTTCAACTTTTCAATATTCTCATAAGCACTTTGTTTTTCAACTTCTAAGCATGCCAATTCATCTTCATACAAAGTCATTTTGGATTGAATATCTTCCTTTTCTTCTTTGAATTTTTGAATTTACATTTCATAAAAATTACATCTAGCACATGGGTTTATGGAGCTAATCAAGTCATGGAATTTCTTTTTCAAGTTTTTGATGTCAGACTTAGATTTCTTATACTTTTGATATGACTCCGCATAAGCTAGATGCCATTGTTCAGCAGTAAGATTTTCAGAATCAGAATTTACCTTGGAGTGTTCCTCATCCGGCATCAAACAGAAATTTTGAACCAGCTTGTCCAGTTCATCCTTGTTGCCTTCGGATGTTGAGCTATCCGAATCCTTATCGCTCCATATAACCTTCATTACTTTTCCTTTCTCTGGCTTGTTCTTTTTCGGCTTCTTCTAGAGCTCGGGGCATTGACCCCTCATCTAAGGGACACAGCCAGACTACAATTAGGAACGACACCTTGCTCTGCACGCCGTACACACCGGTCATTAGAGCAGGCGTACACCAATGGACACAGTCTTACCTCACCCCAGTCACAACACGAGAACCAATTATGGCACCGTTGCCACCATCTCACTCACCGAGGAGACACAGCCCTCATCACGAGAAGCAGCTATTGATCCATCCTTTGGTCAGTGGACAATCACACATCAGCTTCATAACCAACTGACCGGTTTCATGCCCAACTCAAGGGAACAACCAATATAGAGCCTCCATTAGCTCACGCAGCCATCTCAACAGACCGTAACTAGATCACCGGCTTAGCGCCAAGAATTACCTCACACATGGCAAGCCGATAGCCAGACATATCACTATGCCAACTCTGCCAGATGACAAACTTCGAAAAAGCCCAGATCTCATCTGGGAGGCACATCACAGAGACGACTACCAAGGCCTCACCAATACACAGCTCTCGCCATTCTTGAACCACAACCACCACCAGCATCTTCTGTCTTTGAAAGACCACCCACTGGTTGCCATACACTCATCAACAGGAAACCTCTACTTGCTCAACTTCTTCCTTCTTTCCTGGTCCTCCACCAGATTCAAAGGAAACATTACAACTCTCGAGCTCATCTGCTGACTCTCCACAGACCAACACCGCACCTCGATCCAACTCTCACCCAGACATTGCATCTGATTTCGAACCTCACGTCGTCTCTACCCTCTCAGGGGAGTACGGCGAAACCACATGACAAGATCTCTCCTCGATCCTCATGCCACATGACTCAGACTTACAAGGAATCCTCCCGTGCTAGTCGCAGACCAAGGATCACCATTCCAACATCAAACGGCTCATCAAAGACCTCCACACATAGGCATCATCCTTCATCTTGTCTCATCAAGTCCTATCTCATCTCAATTACTCCAACTGGACGCCTGCCAATCCCGGTTCCCACTCTTACCCCAGAGCCACAGGACATACAACCTCTTATAACTCACGGCACACATCTCTAGGGGAGGAAAGTGCCATTCAAAACCATGGCAACCTGGTCGACCACGCCATGACCAAAGCAAATGGGTCCCCCGACAACACACATCTCACCATGGTCTATCACTCAGCCAACCCACTAGCCGCTCACAGCAACCAGTCGGGACCCATAATCTTGCCAGAGATCATTTCTCCAACAACCACCTATCTTACCCGAAGATAACCTCCAACACGTGAACAGAGTATTCATACAACACGCTTGCCAACATATTTCCCCGATTCTCCATCCTCTGCCAGTACCACAAATCACAATGCCTCAAGTAATGGGAAGCCCAATGATTAGCGCTTCATACTCTGCCTCATTATTAGTCAGCGACTTCATGAGAAGACAAAAATTGTCGAGAATACCGCCTTGCGGAGATACAAAAACTATCCCCGCGCCTGAGACAAAGTCTATGAGGCCACCAGCCCTTTTGATTGTTCGGGAAGCGCTATCAAAATATAGCTCCCAATGTGGGAGGTCGAGGGTGAGGACGTCTGGCTTCGCCTGTGGTGGGACATTTTCAAAATGTTCCTCGGTTTCTTGTGAAGGCACCAACACTTCTTCATCGGGTAACTCGAAGTTGAGTGGCGAATCTTCTGGCACAGGATGCACAGCTAAGAACTCCGCCATTCCTTGTCCCTTGATCACCTTACGCGGGACGATGGTGATGTCGAGCTCCATAAGGATAAGCGCCCACTTGCCGAGCCTACCAGAGAGGACAGGATGGCTAAGTAAGAATTTGAGTGGATCACATTTGGAGATGAGCTCCACCCGATGAGCTAGAAGGTAGTGCCTTAACTTCTTGACAGTAAATACCAAAGCTAGACACACCTTCTCCATGGGTGCATACCGGTGCTCAGGCCCGATCAGCTTTCGGTTGAGGTAATACAATGGCTGCTCCTTGCCCTCTTCATTGATCTGGGTTAGGAGAGCTCCCAGAGAGGCATCCATGGCAGCAATATAGAGAATAAGGGGCTTTCCTCTGACAAGTGCCCCTAGGACTGGAGGAGTCAGCAAGTACTCCTTGATTTGCTCAAAGGCCTTCAGACAATCTTCATCCCATATAAAGGGTGCTCATTTCTTCATCAGCTTGCCAAAAGGTAAACACCTTCCTGAGAGGTTAGAAATGAATCGCCTGATATAGGCGAGTCTTCCTTGCAGAGATCTAAGCTCTGTCAAATTCTTGGGCGGAGGCAGTCCTCTTATGGCCTTGATTTTGTGAGGGTCGATTTCTATGCCTCGATACCTAACGATGAAGCCAAGGAACTTGCCACTGGAGAAGCCGAAGGCACATTTCATTGTGTTCATCTTGAGCTAGTACTGTCGAAGCTTTTCGAAGACTCGACACAAGTCGGCCAGATGATTCCCTTGTCTTTTTGTCTTGACGACTAGGTCATCGACGTAGCATTCAACGAGGTCATGCAGCATCTCGTCGAAAATCTTGGTCATCGCTCTTTGATAGGTTGCACTGGCATTCTTCAAGCTGAACGACATTCTCTTATAGTTGAGGATCCCCTTAGGAGATCAGAAAGTCGTATGGTCTTTGTCTTTGATGGCCATGCGGATTTGATTATAGCCCGACGACCCGTCCATAAAGGACAATGCTTCGTGACCAGTAGTCATCAATCACTACGCCCTCACAGAGGGGTTGGCATAGGGGAGGGGGACTGTGGGATACATAAAAATACTACCTCCGCACAAGGAGGGGCTGTAAGCCGGCCAGGCGGGGGTGGGGAAACGAGAACGGCGGTCGTTGTCGGTTCTGCCCGCTTCTGGAACGAACTGACCACCAGTTGCTGTTGATGCCGCCACAGACGGTAATGGACTCGGATGACGCCGCAACCAATGCTGATTCCCCGCTGACTGGTCCAAGAAGGCTACAGAATTTTCTGGGAACAGTCCGTTGTCGTGGCTGGTCGCGGCTGGCTCTGGAACTGGGGTGTTCTGTTCTGACTGGGACTGCTCTCAGGTCACAGTAGCAAGAAGATGACATCGTCATGAACACACTCCCGGAGTCGAATAGGTGCGGGACTAAAGCAAGCATGTCCGTCTTTGAGTCTTCTTCAATCTCCAACCAGGAAGGACACCAGAGGGGTTCGGAGCAGAGAGATATGTCTTGAAGAGTGGGAGGGGGTCTGGACGGATCCAGACTGACCTGATCTGCTACCTTGGGGTAGAAAAATTAGAACGGGCTGCTCCGACGCCCCGCTTGTTGCGTTGGACAGAAGACTGGTGGAACTCCACTCTGGATAAGTGGCGCGCCAAGGGGATCCGTGGAGTGGTCGCTGTAGCTGCTGTAAGCCATCTCTGGTTGCAGGCCGGACCTGTTCTGCACAGTCTGTGGAGGATGACTCTCAGGAAGGTGGCACCGTCATGATCACTCTGGTTGTCAAAATGGTGTGGGTCCAAAGTGAGCATGTCCGTTTCTGAGTCTTCTTCGTTCTCCAACTAGGGAGGGCTCTAGAGGAGGTCGGAGCGGGGAGGTAGAGGGTGAATAGTGGTGAGGTATCAGTGCTAGTTCTGGGTAAACTGACCTGCGCACCCGAGGAAGAAAAATCAGAACGGACAGCTCCGGACTCCAAACGAGGTTCCACTGGTGGCGTTGGACAGAAGACTGGTAGAGGAACGACCCAGTCAAACGGAGCACCAAGTGGAATTGGGGTGTGGATGTAGCAGCTTCTGCAGCAGGGCTCAGGTCTTCCCACAGATGCCAGATCTGTGCTCTGACTAGAACGGACCTCCAGGAAAGCCCCGAACTCGGATGAAGGCGGGATCACCTCGGCGTCGAAGCTAACTTGAAGAACTTTTCGTCGATATATGGTACACTTCCAGAAGATGCCGGATGGCCCCGAAACAGACTCGACAAGCTGGGTCTTCTGCTACTGCCTGCGAACTAGGTGTGCAGGAGGGTGATAGGTGTAGTGGGGGGTGATGGGAATGTGAAGGGGTGAGGGCTAATGGCCGGAGGCAGTGTTCTACTCCGAAGGTTTCTTAGCTGGGACTCTAGCTTTAGCTTTCTTCTTACAATCCCCAATAGCATGACCACTTCTCTTATGGAAGGAGTAGACACTAGGCACCCAAAGATATCTAATAGTCTGCCAAAAACCTTCACTGTCACCACAGCCAATCCCAATCCTCTCCGGGAGAGGTTTGGGGATATCAATGTCTACACATATAAGGGCTTCAGCCGTTTGGGTCCAGGCTATGGTTAAGTCATGGATGCACAAAACTTGACCCAGATTGCTAGCTATCAACCGAATATAATCGTCATTAAAGAAGTTAACAGGCAAACCTGGGAAGCCTACCCACGTCGGAATGAGAGTGGGATCAGCAGCAAAATCAAAGGATGAGGACCACCGAACAAAATAGAATAAGAAGCCTTTGATGTACAAACTCTTCCTAACCAGCACTTTAATAAAGTCTTCTTCTTCCTCAAATCTTTGAGAGGCTCATAGAGCAGATCATGATTAAAAACTAGGCGTGAGTTGAGAAACCCGCGCACGAATGTAAGTACAGAAGGGGACCTGGGAAGATCATCAGATAAATGTCTGGCCCAAGAGGGAGTCAGCAGCAAAGGCTGAGAAGAATGGTTGGAGAAAATAACGAAAAGTAATCTGTGAATAGTAATGTCCTCTTGGTGAGGGTTCCTTGGAGTTCTGGCAATAATTATGGCATCTTCTGGCACATCGGAGATGGAAGGTGGCCCTTCTAAGTGTGGAGGTGAGAACATCCACTGCAGTGCAATGGAAACATCATGTATGTAGAACCATTTATTCCATTCTCAATCCAGATCATCAAACTTTCCTTTCTTGAAAGCCCTCAAACAAGCTCCAGCTAAGTAGGCAATTTGTGATCCCCCATGTGATTCTTGTGAATAGTCCCCCAATTGCACAACGGGCCCCTTCTTGAAATGAGAGTATAAGGTCCATGTAAGAGGTTTTTCATCTGCTTCAAATGGCCCTTCAAAGCCTAGACTAGCTCTAAGGATTAACCTTGTCTTCTTCGGCGGTCTCAGTCTCCCCTGTAATTGGGTCCCTAAGCCTTTGCCTTGCTGGTAGTCCAAGTTCTTCATGATCTCCCATCCTTTAGAATGGGAAGGGTGACATGACTTTGGTGCTGGAAGCAGCTTTTGTGTTAAAAGGGTGCGACGAGGGTCACACACATCTAGCAATGAAAGAATTGACCGGTGGGTCAGCCAAACAGAGGGCAAAGACATATTAATACCATCCACCATGGAAAAGATGGGCATGCTATTTACCTTGATAATCCAAGCCTTGTATGGAAACTTTAAGCACTGGTGAAGCGTCTTGAATATCAAACAAAGGGTGTCCGGGCACAGAGACAGCTTGATCCCCCATGCCATCTGACAGGCGGGGTAGATTACGTCTGGCCGAATGACGGTCTCGTCCCCGTGCGGCAAGGCGAACGAGCACAACCAGTACGTCAGATAGGCGGCGCAGTGCGTCAGTGGATCGACCGCCATTGGATTCGGCCCACTCAAACGCCCCTTTGAGGGGATCTTCACATCTGACTTGGGCTTAACCCATTTCTTGCGGGCGACGACCGTACTGACGCACGGGAAGTCATCGTATTTCTTCGGCCCGTCAAAGAAATACTGCAGCCACAGAGTCAGCCGAACCCTCTTCCGGTCCCCACGGCACGGTTGCTTCTCTCCATGCACCAGCTTGTACATCTCTCGGTATGCTTTCATCAGGTACCGATAAGAGTACCCCAGAGAATAGTAACCGTCTCCGTTTGTCTCATCCTTGATTAAATCGGGGAGACAAACCTCTTCATAGGGCTCCCCATCAACGGGTAAGCCATTGAGCTGGCTGAGACTCCATAAGTCCAGGGACGTCTCGCCCTCTGCGGTATAGAATGTATTAGTCTCCACGCTGAACACTTCTAGCATCCCGCAACAGAGTCCCTTGGAAATCAGATAGTCGTAGCGGGAGGCGTACACACTATGATATACGCCAGCCCAGATGAGTATAGGAGCGTAGTTGAATAATGCATACTCAGTGAACTCCACCGCTCCCTCTCTGAAGCTGTGTGCGGTTTGAAGCTTCAGTTCCCTGAACCAGCCTAACGACACCCCCTGCTTGAATCGGATTGCCAGGCGGTCCAGAACGAATGGCTCCTCCCGGTAGCCCCACTTCAAGGGGGCCAAGAATAGGCCCGGGCGCTGCTTCTCACCCTGGACACGTCCGGCAGCCGTGTCCCACTTGGCCGGGATGAAGCCCGGAGTTCGCACCAGCTTATCCTCTATCGGCAGCATGGCCTCCAGCCCCAGCATGGGCTCCCATTCGCGGGCCTCGCCCACCAAATACATCGGGACACTTCTCGAAACGACGTGCGATAGGCTGTCTCGAGCCTGTAGGATGGCACGCTCCACCTCCCTCACGGTCCATAGTTCCCACCGGTCGTGAGTCCGAAGGTGCTTGAGGTGGCGAATGAGGTGCCTATCCTTCAGGAAATCTGTCGGATAGTCCCCTGTGACGCAATCAAAATTGAACCCCTTTTTTGTCTTGGCAAGTCTCCGGACATCCAGGCTCTCAGTGTCCGAGCCCGAAGAGTCAGCCAACGCTGCTATCTCTGCGTGGTCCCGGTCCAAATCCTCCACATTGAACCAAGTGACAGAAAGTAGTTTCCATGTCGGTCACGCGTATGGCCTATGGACTGTGAGTTCAGTCACCCAGCCTAGGGCTAGAGAGTTTCTTAGCCCCTTTGGTAAGGGATTAGGGTTGGTGGGCATGCACCATCTTATTAATTATTTTACTATGGTTTCTGACCTAGGGGTAGGCCAGATTGACAACATGGAGTTGTCTCTGTGCAATGGCCTTGACCCGAGTCTTACGACTCAAGGGCCGTTGTATTTAATAGGTCTAGTGGACTGCCTAGAGTTCGGTGGCTTCGTGCCACCCATTTTCCTAGCTAATTCTGATGAGCTTTTGTGTAGCCTGTCTGTATTTCGGTGGTTTTCGTTGAGAGTCATCTGCTTAGTGGCCCCCCACTAGTCGTACCTTGCTTGGGCACGTTTGTGCTTACCCACCCAAGAGTAGGTGGAGAGCTACACCCAGGAGAGATGGTTTTTAGGCTGGTTTGCCATAGGGCCTCCCACTGTAGCGGCTTGAGTCTGGGCCAGGAGGAAAACCCGCTAGAAGGCCTGACGTAGGATTGTTAGTTAGTGTGTCACACATGGTCGGGGACTTCAGACACGTGCTGACGAGCATAGCCCCGACTAGACCCTTGTTTCGTGATTACTATTACAGTGTCTTAGTGTCTACCTGGGACAAGTAGGGAGACACCTGAGGTGTGTATTAAGTCATTAGGGGATGCATCTAGCATTGCTTCTAGTGGGCAGTACTCCCATCATGTGACGAGACTCTCGTAACTCAAGTTTCCATTTTTTGTCTGTGAGATATGGTTTTACTTGATTTCCCCGATATAGAGGTCTAGGGTTTTCGGTAGGGATTACTGTGGGTTTTCCCAGGACGGTGCAAGGTTCACGACGGTGAGGTCGTGATCATGTTCCCAGATCGTGTGGTCTTGGGTTGGGCCTTCATCTGTGAGGACAGGCCTCCACGATAGAGGTGTCATGACGGTTTCCCAGGCAGCGTAGCCCAGGATGGTTTGTAGTCTGGTGGTCCCCCGACTGTGTGATCAGTGTGTGTTTTTGGGTGCAGGAGGAGTAGTTATAGAGCCGAGGTTTTACTGACCACCGTGTTTGCTATTCCTACTATTGTTGCTACTTTCTTTACCATCGTTGTTTTACGATTGGGGTTCCGTATGACCCCTATTGAGCCAGTGATAGGAGGCTCACCCCCTACTTTTCAGGTGTAGCGGTTCCTCCTCAAGGTTCGGAGGTGCAGTGCGGAGGTTCATAGTTGCCAGCTCATCGGGCCGAGTGTTCACTCAGTGTTGGGTACGTTTTTCTTTTATTGTAGATTGTACTTTATTTGGACTGGACTCTGTAGTTAAGTAGTCTGAAACTCTTCTAAAAAGATCCGAAAACCAATAGAGATCCGGCAGGACCTAACAACGATCCGCCAAAAATCCAGGACGCTACAATCCTCCCCTCCTTTAAGAAATTTCATCCTCGAAATTTAAGGACTAACAAGGGTAAGGCAGGGAAGAACAACCCGGCAATTACAGACACAAAACACGAGAAATAGAGTCCAGAGGAACAACGTCCAACTGTTGTCACGGATACATGCTCAGAAGTGAGCACGACTGCAAGTGAACACAAGTATGACACCTCTGAAACAAGGCAATGTCTCTTACGTCTCGCAAGATAAGACACACGATTGCCAGAGTAACAAATACTGAGAAACGAATCGACAGAAGCGACAGAAGCGATAGGCACAACCAACATCAGCTTACACAAGGAAACATAGTCCTCTCAGCTGACAGCCTAATGACATCATCGGTTCTAGTGTCAAAGGAGACAGGGAACACCAGGCACACAGGACACAATGACAATTACATGGAAGAATGACAGTAAAATCAACAACACGGGACCACACACAGCATTAAGTCAGTCCTCACTCAGATATTACATCTGATCGAGTCGCGAGCTACTCCATCGGGAAAAGGAGCATAACAAGCTACTGACAAGACAATGGTCTAGCACATAAACACAGAATCATACGAAAATAGCACTTACAAAAATAACAGCCAACGACAGCAACACTTGCAGGATTCTGATTCCGTACAGCACACAGAACCACGGGACACACTGCAAGCAGGGTCATATCGAGGCACACGGTAGCTGAGCACACGACTACAGAGAGCGAGTCATGCATCAGGCCATTCTCCAAGGAAAGACTCACAACAATTAAAATCGATTGTAAAATGATAAGAGACACCACAATCTCAGGGAACACATCTCAAGGACCACGAACACATCTCGAGAGCACAATACCCATGAGAAGGAATGCAGAGTAGAGGGTACTTTATCAGCAGAGAAGCCGACAATTTCCCTAATGCTCGCAAATGTCACACTAAAACCAGAGAAATGACCGACAACGGCACGGTCATGACAATGCCTAGGCACATGCAACTAAGACGGAGTCACACCGAGAATAAGCAATTCTCTCAACCAGGCAGAATTGTAAGAAAAGATCCTCGGCTTGTGGGTCATCAGCCCGTACACTTCCACTGCGCACTTAACAATGCACGAAGGCATCAGAAAGAACCTCGGCCTTCGCATCTCAGCACACACTCGGCGCCATCGCAATCCCAGAAAATCTCAATGTCATGTCTCGAGCACTGATCCAGCAAGCAACCAAACAGAAAAACCTAAGTGCAACAGAGAAGAGCACCAGCTCCAGCACAAAGCCCACGAAAAAACACTAATCTCGGCCTACCTTTGCGTCTTACAAATGACAAATGAGCCACGCATCACATCGGCCGTTGGACATGGCACGACGAAAACACGGTACATAATAGCTCTCGACACAAAGATTAGGTCCAAAGCCACGCAACCGTAAAGCTATGAGATGATCAGGCTCAAATTAAATTGTCCACACTTGAGCAGACACAGGACAAGGCGATACTGAAACGGTAATTCCAAGGCCAACCTCACAAGGAGATCCACCAAACGACATGGGAAGCATCGAGCTTACTAGTAGAAGCTCACTAAAACGGAAAGAGCCTAGTTCACTCGAACAGCTTCTTAGCCAAACTAGTCCAATCGAGCACTTCAACAGGAGTGAAATATATCAGGAGCTGACCAGACTTAAGCTGGGATGACCAAAATATTGTAATAATAGGTACGGCCATCACTACAACTCGAATGGTCAACAACAACCTGAGCAATTGACAAAAGAATCTAATACCAGCAAATCTCGACCAGAAGGGAAATGCCAACCGGAATAACACTAAGGAATTCTTAAACAGCACAAACAGCATAAAAGAAAGCTATCGAGCAATAACACCGAACAATCTACGAATCTGGACAATTAGATACAACAAGGAAAGAGTAGAATCAACTACTCCACCGAAAGACACGAAGCACAATGTGGACTACTTCACAGGGCTGTCGACACTGCAGGTGACAAGCCACTGAGCCCATGCAAAGGAACAGACTTCTACGTAAATCACAGGCGATAAAATAATCAAGCCACGTTAGCCTAGGATCCACCCACGAATCCTACCAATGTCCACCTCATCCATCATTTCATCACATTCTAGCCCATTCCATCGCGTCTCTACCTCGGTCAACTCGGCACGATCACATGCCCCGCGTCGTGAAAAATAGAGGGAAAAGAGAAACGAGGGAGAAAGTAGAATGGGAGAAACGACCAGGACAGGACAGGACAGGAAAATCACAATCACACAAATGGTATTACCATAATGAATAATTAACAGATAACTGAATCACATAAAACTCAACCAACAGGAATAATTAAAGCACAAGTTAACTAATCGAAGAATAGAAACGCACTTTCCAAAAGACACGATGTCACTACTCAGCACGAGGAAGCTGAGACGCAGGTGAGTCCTGCTGAGATCGTGGTGGCATAGGTTGAAACTGGGGCTGCTGTGGCTGGGAGAATGGAGAGAACTGCATCGATCTTGGCTTGAACGGTAGTCTCGAACAACATGGCCCGGCTGATCACAGCGAAAATAAATCACTGGCAAAGAGCATGGCCTGCCAGGGAGGCTACCACCACACCTCCCACACAATCTCGGCTGACGGACAGCAAGCTCCTGACGTTACTGTGAAGACGGGACTGACGATGGAACAGCACAGGCAGAAGACTGTTTCGCACGCCGCTTCTCATGCCCCTTATTCTTGAATCTCTGGAACTTCTTGCCTTTGGACTTGGGAGAAGAAGCACCATCGGCAGTGGGAACAACGGAAGGAGCTCCGGGGATGCTCGGCAGATAGACCTGTTGTAACTACCCGATCGGTTGAGGGATGAGGTGATGCTGCACACCTGGCTGAGTGGACTCAACCTGGGCGTGCACTTGAGATATCACCTACCCTACTCTAGACGGCAGATGGGGTAGCACGGCTTCACTCTGCATTCCACTCCGAACACCCAGCACGCCTTCCTCAGCTTGGGCGGGAGCCGCTGGAACTTGACTCGACACAGGCGCATAAACCATCACGACAACCACCGGAGGAGAAGCACCATTTCCCTCCCTGGAAACATGTGCCTTCCGACGATGCGCCATCAAAACCTAAGAAGCACATACTGATGAAAATCACATCAACAATCACGAAAAACACCCTAAGCCAACAATAGATGACTCAAGTGGACTTGCTTTGGACTAACGCTATGCAATGTCAATTCCTTATACAAGTCCTCAACGCTACTCTGATACCTACTGTAACGACCCAGAGCTCCGGGTACCGACAACCCGATGATATCAGATTACCGCTACCAAGAACTGGGGACGCCACCCAAGAGGCTGATGAGGTCCCTGAAGGGTTAGTGGAGTTTGTCGAGGAGTTGTATAACGAATTGGGATTACAATGCATAAATTAATTTAAACGATAATTAATAATTAAGTGCGGAAGTAAATTAAACTAATAGCGTGATAAAATATATACAATAGTCCAGAAATTACAAATATACAAGTCCCACAACTGAAAGAAAAGTCCACAAGTACAACTACGCGTTAGTTAAATAATTAACGCCTTTCTAGAAGGCGTGTATTAATATTTTTCTTTAAATTTTTAAATTTCAAAATTCTGGGTTGCTACATGAATAGTTTTTCCTCCAAATCTGCATGCTGAAAGATCCAACATAAGATAAGGTTCTTTGTCCTAGAACCTTTTCCATTGCAATTTTCTGATTGGCCCCATGTTGATAAGAGAGCATGGAAAAAATCTTCTACCAGATCTACTGGTCTGTCAAGAGCTTTGATAGAAATAAACTCGTTTGTCCAATGTGAAAAGGCAAATTTCTTGTCCTTCACCTTTTCAAAGTAGTCTTAACATTGGTCCTCAATAAAACAATTTAAATTGCTATCCAAGGACCTTCTAGAGACAAAAGGATGAATCCCAGTGTCAAGGACATTGACTTCTGGCAGATAATCATGTGATCACTTAAGTTATCACGTACCAGGGTGAGCTGCTGGCAGACTGCACTAGTTGTGGAACTAAGACAATATCAGTCGACTGATGTGCATATCTGTCGACTGAGTTTCCCTAAGGTCGACTGACTTTTCCCTTATTCAGTTGACTTACCTTGAGAAGGTCAATAGACTTCTCCTTGAGCTGTCGCTGGCTGATGCTACTGCTGTTGTTTGTTACTAGTTGATGTTGTTTGTGTTGCTAGCTGTTGTTATTGCTTGTGTTGCTATTTCCTAGCTGTTGGCCTTACTAGTTGCTATTGCTGACCACTTGTTGTGATTGTTGCCTGCTGTTGCTTGTTGCTTTTGTTGTTTACTAGCTACTGCTGCTGCTGTTGCTGATGCTAGTTACTGCTGATGTCTTTACTGAAGCTACTGAATTTGCTATTGTTGCTTGTTACTGTTGCTATTGCTGCTGCTTATGTTGATGCTGTTGTTGCTAGCCTTGCTGAGGTTGTTGCTAGCCTGCTGTTGCTTCCATTGTTGCTTGCTGCTACTATTTGATATTGCCCTGAGGCAATTCATTGAACACTTAGTGAGTTTAAGCTACTAGAATGCTTTGAGTCAACTTAGCATGAAGCTTGAGTTGACTTGCTTGGTGCTTCACCAGAAGAAGCCTCTACTTGAGTCAACTTGTTACTTGAGCCAAGTCGACTTGGTGTTCTACTACTGGCCTTGTGCTTAGTTGCTGAATGCTTTGATGAAGAGCTGCGATTGATGGTAGTCTGAAGGTCGCGGTCCCCAGCTGCACCGCGTTTAAATGAAAGTGGTTTGTTGTGCAGTCGTGTTCTTAGTGGGTCGACTCAACTGTGACTGGCTTGGCAATATCTGTCGACCCCTTACATATTAGTCAACTGACTTCTGGCCAAGTCGACTAATTAACCTCCGCGCAGCAGCCTCGAACCTTGAGGAAGAATCGCAACACCTTAAAAATAGGGGTGAGCCTCCTATCACTGGCTCAGTTGGGGTCTCGCGGAACCCCAACCGAAAGCAATGGCGATATTTAGCAGCACTAACAAGAACAACAACAACAGCAGGGGTAGCTACAATAATGATGACAGAAAGTGGGGTCGTACACAAATCCCCAAAACATGGCAGCTGATGAAACTATGACTCTACAACTACTCTTACCGGAACAAAAACCAACACCCCAATCTCTCTGTCAGGGGACCACGACACCTCTGTCGTGGACACCTGTGCTCACACACGAAGGCCCACTCCAGAACCATGCGGTCCCAAAACATGGTCATGACCTCGCCGTCGTGAACTCTACGTCATCTAGGGGAAAACTCTCGGTGACGCTTATCGAAAACCCTAGACCTCAGCTTTGGGAAAATACCAGGAGACTACACATAAAATCATGTCTCGTAGATAAGAAATAGAACCTCAAGTCACGAGAACTCACACCAAGTGATGAGAGTACCTGCCCACAAGAGCAAGACTGGATGTGTCCACTGACGTCTTAGTCCGTGCTTCAGGTGTCTCCCTCCGGCCCAGCGGGAACTGAGATACTATACTAGTAACCACAGAACAAGGACTAGCTGGGGTCACGCTCATCAGCGAGGGTCTGTAGCCCCTAACCACGTGTGCACACACAGACTATCCGCTCTAAGTCAGGTCCTCTAGCTGATTTCCCCCCCAGTCCAGACTCAGGCTGCAAAGGCGAGGGGCCCTACAGTAACCAGCCTAAAAATCATCACACTAGGAAAGCTCTCCACCACTCCCGAGTGGGTTCACACTCGTGTGTGCAAGAAAGTCACAACTAGTTGGGGGTCACTAACGTGAACACCGAAAACCACACACGCACTCATCATGAGTAACGCGAAGTAACTGGTGGCTCAGGACCATCGGACTTGGGACAGGCTTCTAGACTTACCCAACCCGACGGTCTTTGAGTCACAAGACTCAGGTCAAGACCACTGCACGTTGTAGATATTTTTATGCGGGTGATGTGTGTGTGATGGATGTGAAGTGAATATGGATAATATGAAAATAAATATGGAATGAGCAGATGGTGTACTATCTCAAGCAATCAGCAGCATGGAACACATGGCATGTCATCATAGTAGAAATAGAGCAAGGAATAAAGAAAACACACGTCGGGGCATGGAGCAAAGGAATAAAATAAAGCAGACACCGTCGGTGTGGAGCAATCTAAAGTAAAGAAATAAGGAGAAGAGATAAAAGAGGAGGACTGATGCCCAAATGAAGGAAGTGTGACCTAGATCCGCACCACTAAGGATCTGCTAAATTATGGGTGTTACAACCTCCCTGCGTGGAGTGGGCCAAGTTTTTGAAATTGTAACAATTAATTATTTGTGTGTGTCGGGGTTGTTCAGATTCGACCGGGCTATCTTCCCCACGTGCTAGTCATGGAGGTATGCACACGTTCCTAATTCCTAGCATTTTACTTATCTAGTATGTTGTTATATATGCTGTGTTTGTGAGATTAGGGCCGTAGCTAAATACAAATCACCATGATTATGAGTCAGAACCCATTCCTTAGCTCTAATAGAGCACCGAGCTTGAATTGCGCACCCTACACAACAGTGGTTCCTTAACAGCTACGATCCTGCATTTCCCTCGCAAGGGACGATTGTCAGGAAAGAGTGAGTTTTTGTTGAGAGATGTGTCCACTCGGAGAACACCACGTTGGTCAGCCGCCCGGCTTACCTTAGCGTGTAAGTGCTAGCCGCACATCGAGTCGGTCACATGTCTTTGCCCGTTCGAGTGTCGTCTCGCATCAAATTGGTATCAGAGCGAGTTTAAGTCTAGGGTAGTCACCAAAGCATGGTATAAGTCTTGTCCAAAGTGTTGCATCTCCTGCCTCTATCCGGTATATGAAAAGGTGCTACTGGAATGAAAGGTTATATCTATTTGGAAGGTAGCCTCCTTGCGTGAGTTTGGTCTTCGGATCACTACCTCCGCCAGGTACGGGATATTAGTTAGAGTCTAGGTTGGTATTCGAGTTAGCATTCCAACTTTGCATTGTTGTATTAGGATCGTGTCTAGCCCATTAGAGAGTCAGCCAGTCTTGTCTCCTTGTGTCTGCATGCCCAGCTGCCCGTTAGTCCCATGGCGGTTCCCTGAGACCATGCAACAGAATGGTCAGCCCTGGTGGCCCAATTCCAGGCTTTTATGGCCCGACCCATGGGTCTCGCTCCTACCATTCAACCACCGGGTGACCTGACCCCTATGCAGACGACCGAGCTGTTCCAGCGCCCTATAGTGTCCACTGCCATTCTACCTAATGGGTTGCATACGGAGATTAGCTTCATCAGTCGGGTGTCGTCTAATTGTGTCTCCCAAGACATTGTTGAGTCTCTCTCTATGACCGGGGAGATTGTTATTAATAGTGGCTTAGCTTTCATAGAGTTCCAATGGAGGTTCGGCCACGTCCTATATGACGACGGAGCATGGTGCAAGATCGACACACTTGCTGGTCCATGCATCATTTTAGGGCAAACATGGTTGGAATATAGGAGAGCGATCTTTGACCGGGACAGGAGGACCTGCACCTTACACCCACCTCACCTACCCGGCGAGTTCATCTTCCCCGGCTCACCAGGCCCAGCCAAGGGCCCCAACCAGCTAGCCGTGACCCACGGCGTCGTTAACAATTGATTGAGGTTAGCCCCGATCACTCAGTTTGCAGATTTTCCCGCATTCTACACGGCCACCCGGGCCAACCCGGGGGCACCCCGATGACAGGCCCAGACACATGGCACCCAGCAACAAGGCGGGGATCTACCCCCAAGACGCCTCCATCCAACATTCTAAGGTCAAAGGGAGACCCATCATGGTCAACCATGGGCCTTAGAATCCCATAGCACTCGTACTCGGCCCATACACACGTGTCGGGAATTTTCCTGAACAGCTTGTGGGTGCGCATACCCCAGCCGTTTTACAACAAGACGAGGCTCAACCCGCAGATTGAGCACTCCGGTCACGTCCTATGATGACCCTCCAGCAAGTTGGGGCCACCCCCGACCCTCAGATATGCGGCGACAAGCCACTTCTATTCAGTTCCCGGGCCAACGCGGGACTGCCCGTCAACTTGCTGTGTTACGTGGCACACACCATGAAAGTTGGGTCCATACACCCGGGAGTCACTCTCTCAGCTCTATGAGCCCCTGACCTCAGCCCAAGGCCAAATCTAAGGCCCGCCAGTCATTCACCCAAGCCGATCGACAACCCGAGGTGTGTCAAAAATTTTCCCGAACACATTGCGAGCGGCAGCAACAACACGATGTCCACAAGCCCCCATGGGCCAATCCCAGTATCCCGGATCCCTCTGTCCTTCAAAGGACACCCCCAGATGACAAGAGAAGACTCCCGGGGGCCACCCCTCAGGGCCACGGCTCACCCGGGGGGAGTTCACCCGGGGAACGGTCGCACCCCGAAGAGGGCAAACCCCCTTAGGGAGCGTGCCCTCCTCCCAGCCCAATGGCCCCACGGCCATTCTCCAACCCAGTATCTCCCAATTCCGTGCAAGATGACTGGCATACCCGTTCGTGGAAGGATCCAATGACGAAGGCTCGGGATCGCGCAAGTCCCACGTCAACGCTCATGTTCCTCGTACGCACACGGTCGGTCAACCAGTATCCTCCAGTATCCTTTTGTCCTCTTGTAGTTAGTCAAAGTAGGGTAAAAATAACAAACATGGGTTTTTATAGAGGTGGGGACTGCCCCCCTCTCTCTCCCTGGCTGTGCTCTGCCTAAACCCCCCCGGGGGAGGGTTTAGGTGGACCAAACCTTGCCCCAGGTTTGGTGCGCATAAACCTGATGGGGTCATCACCATCCGATCCCGCACTCGGGGTCCGTCTCCTCGCCACGGGGACATCCAGCATGGTCAAGCTAATTATCTTCCAGTCCTATGTAATTTTTATTTGAGTCAGTTCTCAACTCGGGAGCTACAAAAGTAGTCCAAAACTCTTCTAAAAGGGTCCGAAAACCCAATAAAGATCTAGCAGGACCCAATAAAGATTTGCCAAAGATCCAGGATGTTACAGTCCTCCCCTCCTTTAAGAAATTTCATCCTCGAAATTTAAGAACCAACAAGGGTAAGGCGGGGAAGAACAACCTGATAATTATAAACAGAAAACATGAGAAACAGAGTTTAGAGGAACAACGTCAGACTGTTATCACGAATACACGCTTGAGAGTGAGCACGATCACAAGTGAACACAAGTCCCACGCCTCTGAAGTAAGGCAACGTCGCTTACCTCTCACTAGATAGGAGACACGATTGCCAGAGCAACAAACACCGAGAAACGAATCGACAGAAGCGACATGCACAACCAACATTAGCTTATACAAGGAAACATAGTCCTCTCAATTGACAGCCTAATGACATCATCGGCTCCAGTGCCAAAGGAGACAGGGAACACAAGGCACACAGGACGCCAATGACGATTACACAGAGGAACGACAGCAAAATCAACAACACTGGACCACACATAGTATTAAGTCAGTCCTCACTCAGATATCGCATCTAATCGAGTCGCGAGCTACTCCACCGGGAAAAGGATCACAGCAAGCTACTGACGAGACAATGGTCCAACACATAAACGCAGAATCATACGAAAACAGCACTTGCAAAAACAACAGCCAATGACAACAACACATGCAGGATTCCAGCTCCGTACAACACACAGGACTATGGAACACACTGCAAGTAGGGTCGTATCAAGGCACGCGGCAGCTGAGCACATCACCACAGGGAGCGAGTCATACATTAGGCCGTTCACCAAGGAAAGACCCACAATAATTGAAACCGATCGCAAAATGACAAGAGAAACCACAATCTCAGGAAACGCATCTCAAGAATTATGAATACGTCTCAAGAGCACAATACCCACGAGAAGAAATGCAGAGTAGAGGGTACTTTATCAGTAGGGAAGCCGACGATTTCCCCAACACTCGCAAATGTCACTCTAAAACTAGAGAAATAACTAATAAAGGTACGGTCACGACAACGTCTAGGCACATGCAGTTAAGACGACATCACATCGAGAAGAAGTAATTCTCTCGACCAGCCAGAATCGTACGAAAAGATCCTCGGCTCATGGGTCATCAGCCCATACACTTCCACTGTGCACTCAACAACGCATAAGGACATTAGAAAAACCTCGGCCTTCGCATCTCAATACACACTAGGCGTCATCGCAATCCCTGAAAATCGTAATGTAGCATGCCTCGAGCACTGATCCAGCGAGCAACTGAGCAGAAAAAACGAAACCACAAGATATTTTTAGGTGGTT
The DNA here is from genome assembly GCA_024336825.1 of Amorphophallus titanum. Taxonomy (NCBI): domain Eukaryota; kingdom Viridiplantae; phylum Streptophyta; class Magnoliopsida; order Alismatales; family Araceae; genus Amorphophallus; species Amorphophallus titanum. The sequence continues at coordinate 5,329 of JANBPO010004934.1, read as the reverse complement.
CGATCCTCAATCCAGCCTACATCCACCCCTCACTCAACTGAGTGAGACTTCACTATGTGCTTCGTAAAAAACTAGGGGATTCTTCCCCAACTCTGCTGATACATAGCTTCAAACAGAGAGAACCTCTCTCTCTAAGCTACGCTATCAAATAGCTTATAGGCAAACAAAGCCCAAACCCTAGATCTGAGAACAAGCTCTCTGTCTGTCTTCCTACTCTCACAGGTAGGGACAAAAATTATCACCTATAGCAAGATAAAAAGATAAAAATAAAACAAAACGATCTGATAGGAAATCATAGACTGAGATGAAGAAATGAGTCCTGTCTGAAATCTGGCGAGCTTCCTCAGTTACGTCCAGAAGAGTGACATACTATCAGTGTAGCAGCACGAGCGCAAACATAGGATGCAACTCCCCTCCTTGTCGAGCTCTTCTCCTCCACGAACTCTACTTCTTTGCCTCGAGCTCTACTCCTACTCAGGAACTTTTGCTTCGACCTCAGATGAGATTCTCATTTTCTTTCTCTTCATGCTTTGCTTCTCTCTTTCTCTTCTCTTGTTGTTCCTCTCTTCTCTTCTCTACTTTTTCTTCTCACCTGATCACGCACGCAGCACACACCCGGATGATGTGTTTGTAGCCAAGCAAATCTCAGTGGGGCCTACACGAGGATGGCGCTAGGGTCAGGGAATATTTCCCTTGAAAAGTGAACTTCTGGAACCTTCAACCTCGTATGGTTGGACCCCCCCCAATCATTTGGAATGGATCCAAGACCCAGAGTGGTTTCTGATGAAGATCCAGACTTACGCATGCTTGAGTGAGTCAACGCGCATCGTGCGATGCGTCGACGCAGTCTCCTCTTCATTGTATACTAGTAGAGCAGATGAGATAGCATTGATCTCATGAATGTCATTGGGTCTATGTAGCCTTTCCTTGGTTTACAATTCTGCCAAACTGACGTGGTGGAGTCGACCTATCACCTGCCTGGTGTCGATGGAACCTTTCAGAAAGAAACGAATGATTTGGCTCTATTACTCTGATGTGTTGACTCACAAGCCTTGTGGAGTTGACGCATTGGATTGGACAGACTCTGATCCATATGAAAATCTCTTGCAGCGTCGATGCCACACAGGTGATGCATCAACCTCATCATTGCAGATAGAAGCGATTGTTTTCACCCATTTGATCTGTTGCGTCGACTCATTGAATTGATGGAGTCGACGCAGTCTTCCAAGCATTGTTAATGTCACTCTTTTTTAAAAATCATTTGAAGTTTAGCATTTGAGCGTGATTTATTTATCAATCAAATAATAATGAGAATAATCTTCACCTAGGAAGTTAAATTAAAAAGAACATAATTTTGTGAATACTAAAAGATATTATACATAGAGTTCTTGCCCCGATGTCATCTTGTACTACTGTCTAGTACTCATGGGTGCAGATTTGTCACAGATCACGTCGCTGCACACACCCTAGTACGGATTATCTGGCAATACCGTCCTCCCAGATGGTCGCATCTCCTTACCAATCACATTCAGAACTGCACCCAGGGATGTAATGTTCCTAGCAGACTTCATGTTGGTCCGCAGAATGACCAGATACAATGTTATCATCAAGCAAGACATCACTGGCACCCTTTGTGGCGTCCCTTCCTCGTATCACTAGAAACTCAAGTTCCCCACTCCTCGTGGAGTAGGGAAAGTTTGGGGAGATCAAAGAGAGCCAAGAAGGTGCAACCACATCTCAACATGCGACCGACAGCCTAACGAAGTGCCTCCCAAGAAGAAGACTAGGATAGAGGACCCGGGTCCTAGCATGAGCACTCCGGCCAAGGATCTATACCCCATGCAGGTGGTGGAGGATTCGAGCAAAATGCTGAGGATCGGAGCCACCTTGTCCGACCAAGAGAAGGAAGAATATACCAACTTTTTGGTGGCAAATCAGTATGTGTTATCCTAGTCCGAGGATGAACTCCCCAGAATCCCACTAGAGATTATAACTCACCAACTAAAGTTGGTCTCAAGCTGTCGCCCGATTCAGCAGCGTTGGAGGCACAGCAACCCTGAGCGACAGGCTATCATCCGGGAGCAGGTGAGTCAAAAATTAAGCTTAGGACTACTACATCCCACCCAGTACCCTGACTGGGTGGCTAACGTAGTCTTTGTCCCCAAGAACAATGGGAAGTGGCGGATGTGCGTAGACTACACCGATCTTAACAAAGCTACGCCAAAGGACAACTTCCTCATGCTATGGATCGACCAACTGGTCGATGCCATGACCGGGCACAAGATGCTTAGCTTCTTGGACTCGTACCTCGAGTACCACCAGATAAGCATGGACGAGCCTGACCAAGACAAGACGACCTTCGTCACTAACCATGGCCTCTACTACTACACCAGCATGCCCTTTGGGCTCAAGAATGCGGGAGCCACCTATCAACGCTTGGTCAATCATATGTTCGATGGTCAAATCGGTCATAACATGGATGATGGGGGCATCCCTTGCCCCTCTACATTTTTTCGAGGCTTGGATTGTTCGTCAACATGTGCCATTATGTTCGTCATGTGTTTCTAAGTCTAGTCATGCAATTTTTATATTTTATTTGAATCATAAACTAAGTGATTTTCCCTTTATTTGAGTCTGGTACCTAAGTTAATTGCAGTTGATGAATAGCATATTCAGGCCTCATCTGGATCAATTTGTAGTGGTCTTCATTGATGATATATTGATTTATTTGAAGACCAAGGAAGAGCATGAAGAACACCTAAGGATCGCATTACAGATATTGAGGAATAATCAACTCTATGCTAAACTTAGCAAGTGCGACTTCTAGCTCGAGGAACTATCTTTCCTAGGACATGTGATCTCGAAGGATGGGATTTCTGTTGACCCATCTGTTGACACCCATTTTATGACCAATGAGTTGGGTCATTTTTTATCCATTTTTATGATGTTCCGAGTTATTCACCGATTATTGGGCCATGTTGGTCACTTTTTGTCTTATTTTATGGGTTGCTCTCCCTGGTTGGGCCTGGTTCCTTGTCTCTTCGTCACATTTTGAGCTTAGTAAGCTTCTTCTCTTTTTGCCACGCTTACCTGCCCTAGTAGTCTGATGAACGACCGTTAGAATGCGTTGGCGGTCCTTTGCTAGACCGCTAGGGAGGCAGAGAGTCCTGATTATCTTATCTTTTCTCGTCGGCCTTATCTTTTTAAGGGATAATCCTCCCTAACGGTCTATCGTGTGACCATTAGAGATCTTTAGCAGTCATTTGCTAGACCGCTAGGGTGCAGAGAGTCCTGTTAGGTCTCTTCGATCTTATCTCTTTTTATCCATTGAGCATTGCGGTCTACTGGTCGACCGTTTATCAGAGCCTTGCGGTCTATCGCAAGATCGTTAGGGTAGACAGAGAGTCCTGCTTTGTCTGTTCTTCCTCTATTTTGCTGTGGCCAAACTAGAGTCCTTGTTTTGATGATTTCTCTCTGAGTATTGATCATCAGAAGCTTCTATGTGTTTCTGTGGACTCTTAGGTGTATTATCTTCAAGAGTTTGCTAAGTTTAGGCCTACTTTCGTGCTGATCTCTCTCCAACTTGACCAGAGAGTTTGGGGGTCTATAAAAAGAACCCTTGACTTCATGCCCTGAGGAGGATATTTCTAAAGCTTGTGCCGAAGTGTTGCTGCGTTTTGGGATGAGTACCAACCATGGAGAAGTCATTTTCTGCATCCTTAAGTCGTCTGGTCCAGGGAGTATCAAGTTCCATTAGTGTCTTTGTGTCTTTTCCTCTCTTGCTTTTAGTTTTCTTTTGCATCATCATAGCATCTTCCCCTTGATTCTTCCACGTTTCTCTGCACTCATCTCACGTTTTCAAAAATCTTCCTACTATTTTCACACCCCACAGGGCTTAAAAAACCACCACCCTCAGGTATTCACCCTTCCTTTCATGCATACTAGTTTAATTACACTATAGATACTACACTTGTCCAAGGGCTAATTGGGTAGCGGGTGAGCCCGCTCGAGTGAAGCTACCGGTCCGTTGCTTGCTTGCTTGCTAGGTCCGAGGGGTCTACGGTCTTATGACTATCACCCCCAAGGTGGTTTCACATCACTTTGTGGATGAACCTCCTATACCCTCCCCGATACTCTTAGGGATAGGGGGAGGTGCTACCGAAATTTTATTCAAATTTGTTGAATAAATATGTAAATAAAAGATCAAATAAAAATTGATAACAAAATGATCTCTAATTAGCCTACATGAACCTTTGGAAAACAACTCCCATCTATATATCCACTCATAGTCGCTTGAATATAAGTATGAGTGCTTGCATTTTTTGATTCCTTAGTATATCAAATGGTGATCTACGGAAGGTCAGATTATGTTCGGCTGGAGGCTATCACTATGCGTGATGGTGATTTTCGGATCTATGTTCCTCACCCTCATACCAGGAACTAATTAAATAAGAGTAAATACTGCCATATTGCTTGCATGTGCGCATGATCGAACCTTGTTCTATTTTTACAGAACAATCGCTATCTGTATGTATTCTTTTCTGCCAAAAGGGCTCTTCTACTTTGGTGATTAATCAAGGGTTTTCCTTCTTTCGGAAGGATGTAATTAACACCATAGCATTTATGGTATGACAGACTTTCGGTCCCGACATGATCACCCACTATTGTCTGATCAGTCAGACGAGCGCACAATAAATTTTATCACGAAAGTGACTGGCATGCCTCGCGTTAATAAAATAAATAAATAAATAATTGAATTAGAATAAATGATAAAAAAATCATCTCCACAGTGCCCGAAGTACTCGAGGTGCCAGCACGGCTGCTCTCCTCCTCCGTGGAAGGCTCAAGACTGGACGAGATAACTCGCCTACGAGGAGCCATGGAGTATGCAGAGCGAGAGGACAGAGTGCGAGAAGAGAAGGAAGCCTCACCAGGATACAGAGTGGATGATAGAAATCACAACTGAGGAGGGTAAATTCGGCTCGACCCACGTAAGGCCCATCTACCTCAAGCCCAACATGACTCACGGTCCACGATGCACCCAGCGGGTCCTGACAGTCGTGAGGCCCACAACAGACCGCCCAGGATGGATCATCTTTGGATTCGCCAGTGTGGCAAGATTCGACCCTAGGGCAATGACCACCGGATGATCCTCCGACGATCGAATGTTACCTCTCACGACGATGGTTCCTACCCTACTAAGGGCGAGCACGCCCCATAGGTGCCATAACACCCGCCAGGGATTCAGCCGCCTCCAGGATAACCGTCCCTCAATAGAAAACTGGGGGCCCCCCCCCCCCCCCCCGCCCGGCGGGAGCCAAGGGAAGGG
>JANBPO010004927.1:0-27753 GCA_024336825.1 Amorphophallus titanum | reverse complement strand
CACCGCTGGCACGCGAGCTCATCCCCGCCTCTGCTCCCCTCTCACCCCCATACACCCCCCGCTGGCACCAACCCACCTCACCGGCCGACCCCTCCCTGCTTCCACTCCACACCGCCGCGCCCGACTCCTCCACCGGACGAACCCCCCGAGCTCCCTCCCCACCTCCCAACTACCCGCGGCCAACACCACTGGACCACCTCCCCAGTTGCACCCGGCTGCCACCGCATCCCCTCTCTCTACCTCTCCTCTAACCCATCTCCCTCTGACCCTCTCCCTGCTACCCTCACTGCAACGCCACGCCCCCCCACACCCTGCATCTCCTCCGCTGTGAACACCCTGCCAGCTTCCACCCTCTCTCCACTCCACCTCAACCACCGCCCATGACGCTCCACCGACGACCGCCACTCTCCCTCCCCACAGCAGGCACGTCCCACTCTCCACCACCACCCATCACACCCTCCGGCCACCCGTCGCCACCCATCACACCCTCCGACCACTCCCTGCATACCCGCACCACCGTCGCTGCCAACTCCCCACGCCCTCCACCGTCACTGCCAGCTCCCTCCGACCTCCGCTCCTCCGACCTGCCTTCCCAGACCACCGCGGCACTCCACGCGGCCCACCCTCATCACACCACACCGCCACACTACCACCTCCACTGCCAACACAGCCGTGAGACTTCCCCCTCCACTCCTTGCCACACGCCCCCCTACAAGCCTAGCTCCACTGCCCACACCGCAAACCACGTTGGCCGACCACCTTCTCCTGCACATGCCCCCACTTGTTATCCACGGGCAGGACCTCTCTCTAACTCCACTCCCCTCTCCTTTCTCACCACCCCACCCCCTGCGCATGCACCTGCACCATCACCGGCCGCCACACCGCCGACCTCCCCCTCTTCCTCTCACACACCACCAAGCTAAGCCCAGTAAGACCCTCCCTCTCTTTCTCTAGCCCACACACTCGCCGCGAGCACGAGCCCCCTCCCCGTCGTCGCGAATGCCCCGCGACACCCCCTTACCTGCAACCATCGCTGGAGCCCAGCCCCTCCCGTCCGCGACCACCACCCACTGCGACCAACACCCTCCATAGCGAACGAGCCTCCCGCCGACCTTCACTCACTTCCACCGTCGACTTCTGCGACCCCGCCGACACCACTCCGCCTCGCGTCAGACCTCCCTCCCTCACTAACCGCCACGGCTAGCCCAGCGACCACCCCCGTCCCAGTCGCAGCATCTCGCCGCCTGCCACCACCCTTGCCGCTTCCCAACCAAGACGGACGTCGCCCTCCTCTACTGCGAACCCCTCTCCCATGCCCACGCGCCCACGCCACTCCCCCGGGAGTTGCCAGACTAATCTCAAGAAAACCCGATTACATTGCCAGAACACGTCATGCTACAACAGACGTATAGGCACCCACAGAACACTAATCAAAACACTAGCGCACACATGACCTCACCGACGTGTGCGCTACACAAGCCACGGTAAAGCTAGACAAGGGCTATTCGAAGCACTACGACTACCATGACGAAGAATCGGTCACAAAACTACAAGTCACGTGTCATGTGACAGAAGCACCTCCGCACTAGAAGCAAAGCCAGATGGGTCCACTGACGTCTTACACTGCACCTCAAGCGTCTCATACTCTCCTCGAACACGGTGACTGAGACACCATACCAAGTGCAAGGAACAACAGTAACGAGTGATTAGTCAGGGTCACACCCGTTGGCACTCGTCCAAACGTCCCAGACCACGTGTGCACACATAAGCCTAATGCCTTGAGCCAGGCCTCTAGCTACTTTTCTCCCCCAGTAGGATGCTACTGCAAAGCAAGGGAGCCCACGAAAACTAGCCTAAAAACTATATCTCAGGAACTCGCCCCGCCACCACTCCCAGGTGGGCCAACACTAAGTGTTGTCAGGCTACGACTAGTGGAGGCTCACTAGACACAGAGACTCTCCAAAAGAAACTCTGAAGTACAGACAGGGTAGACACTCACTTATCGCAAGCACTACAAAACAGAAGGTGGCACACCAAACAGCCACCTGACTCAGGACAGACAACTAGACCTGCACACAATGATCCATGAGACACATGACTCGGGTCAAGATCATCGCACATCACGACAACATACCATTAATTAGCCTAGTCCCTAAGCCAAAGTCACGATAAAACACAAATCACAGCACAGGAGGGAACATCGCTGCCCTCAGACCACATAGGCATGCAAACTGAGGTAAGACAATACCTCCATGCACCTAAAACTAGAGTCTCGATACATACAAGACACCAAAGACACTCATGAGGTCACGTGTCAACCAGTGGGTCACAACCGGGTTGACTAGAAATCATAATGACCCTCGAAATAACACAAAACACTACTCGATCTAATGGCACATTCGAACACCCTATAAAATGATCACAGCCCTCATAGGACATCCATGACATCCACGTACAATAAGCTAACCAAGGGGTCAAAGTCAAGCCAATAATCATGAAACAAACATCGTACACTACTCGGGATGAGACCACTCTTCTGGGATCCCTCGACACAAAGATATGACTCTCACGGAACACCCGAGGCACGCCAACAAGGAACTAAATACTGGGTTCACCGGAGCACGAGACAACTCACATAAAACCCCAAAAATAGAAGACCATTAATGCGATGCAAGCATAGAGGCATCTATATAAACAGTGAAGCCATCATTTCCTTGAGGGAGTGCCAATACTGGGGCCGAAGTCAACTTTTCCTTGAGCATCTGAAATCTATCTTCACACTCTTCTGACCAGATAAATTTCGCTCCTTTCTTGGTCAACTTGGTCATTGGGGATGTAATGGTGGAGAAGCCTTCAATGAACTGGCGATAGTATCCAGCCAGACCAAGGAAGCTTCTAATCTCCATGACTGTCTTCGATGCTTCCCACCTTGTCACTGCTTCAACCTTGCTAGGGTCCACAGATATGTTGTTCCCGGATATGACATGTTCGAGAGACATCATCTGGTCTAGCCAAAATTCACACTTGCTAAATTTGGCGTAGAACTTGTTCTCCCTAAGAGTCTACAGAATCACTCTCAGATGCTGTCGATGCTCCTCCTGACTGGCAGACTATATTAGGATGTTGTCTATAAAGACCATGACAAACTGATCTAGATAAAGGCAGAAGATCTAATTTATCTGCTCCATGAACACAGTCGGTGCATTGGTCAACCCGAATGGTACTACTAAGAACTCATAGTGACCATAACGAGTCCTAAAGGCTATCTTCGATACATCTTCGGGCTTGATTCTGATTTGGTGCTAACCCATCCTCAGATCGATCTTGGAGAAGACCATAGCAGATGACAATTGGTCAAATAATTCTTCAATCCTCGGTAGAGGATACTTGTTCTTAATGGTGACCTGATTAAGCTTGCGGTAATCAATGCACAGCCGCATAGCCCCATCTTTCTTCCACACAAATAAGACTGGTGCTCCCCATGGAGACACACTGGGCCTAATGAAGCCATTGTCTAGCAACTCCTGCAATTGCTTCCTGAGTTTAGCAAGCTCTGTCAGAGCCATCCTGTATGGTGGAATGGAGATAGGTGCAGTGCCCGGCACCAGTTCAATAGAGAAGTCTACCTCTCAAACTGGTGACAGTCCCAGTAGATCTTCGGGAAATACATCAGGAAATTCTCAGACCACATCCAAGTCTTCCAAAATCTTGACAATGCCTTCTTCAAGTACCACACTTGCCAAGAAATAATCACATCCCTTGCTAATCAGCTTGGAAGCCCTGATGGCTGATACCATCATTCTTCGCGACTTTCTTTTCGAGCATTGGAAGAAGAATGTCTCCTTCCCTGGCTCTTGGAAGATCACTCTCTTCCGACGATAGTCTAAGAGAGCGTAGTGCTTGTCCAACCAATCTATCCCTAGAATGAGATCAAAGTCACTCATATCTAGGATGTACGCTTCCCCTAGCAATATCCTCCCATTGATGTTGACTTCTAGAGTAGGGATCACAAGCTTGTGGCACCTGAATCGAATAAGGCACGAGCAGGATGACCAAAAATCAAAACTGTACCTTCTATAAGATTGGATGCAATGACTTCTACACGAGTGATATGCGTGATCCGGCTCCTCAGTTTCTGGCTAGAAGCTGCAGAAGATTGCCGGGAAGCGACAGGAACTTGAGAAAATGACGGTTGAGGCTGAGGAGGTGCAGGAAGGTGAAACTGCGACTGCTGCAGCTGGGTGAACTGCGAGAACTGTGCCGAAACTAACTTCATCGGGTAATCTCAGACCACGTGACCCGACTGATCACAGCGATAGCAAATCACCAACAAAGAACATGGAACACCAGGATGGCTACCACCACACCTCGGACACGGTCTCAGCTAACTCACTTGAAAATCTCAGCACTGTTGAACAGAAGTAACAGACTGCTGCACCGAATCGAAAGACACAGACTGTTGTGGCACAAAACCCGAAGATGCTTGATGATGAAAATGCTTCTTGGATTTATGAAACATCCACCTCGAAGGACCACTAGAAGTAGCCACAACTGACGGAACACCAGGTGCGGACGACTGATAGGGCTACTGATATGGCACAAGCGGCTGAGCAACACTGGACTGAGAAAACCCTGCAGACCTTGCCAAATCAAGTTCAACCACAACTGCTGCCTGATATGCATCATCCATAACACTGACGAGGGTAGCAAGCAGCGACACTCTCAACTCGGCTTGCGATCCACGGAGAAACTGCTCAGTCTTCAACGCTTCATCAGTAATAATATGCGACGCATACCGACCCAACTCGACGAACTTGTTCCGATATTGCAACACGGTCATCTCACCCTACACCAGATCGAGAAACTGATGCATCTTATTCATGCGAAGACAGGCCGGACTGTAGGTACGCTCAAAGGTAGCCACGAACTCTGTCCAGGTGATCTGACGAAGTGGTCAGGAATGGAAGGCAATTTCCCACTCTAAATTTCACCACATCAATGCTGCACCCTGAAGCTGAAAAGTAGCGAGCATGACCTTCTCGTCCTCCACGCATTCCATCGATCGGAATACACTCTCAGTCGCCTCGATCCAAATACTCGCAGCATCCAAATCTGACTGACCTTCATAATTCGGTGGGTGGAATAGCAGAAATTCCTTAAGTGCTTTGCCATGGCCACCTGGTAAGTCATCACGCGGAGCTGACTCGGCGGGAACAGGAATTGGCGCAATCGGTGGAGCAGGCGCAACAGGAGGTGGAACGCTGCCACTCTCTTCCGGGGGAACATGGGCTCTTCTTTTATGGGGCGGCATCTAAAACATATGACAATAAAAAATATATTAATAATCACAGAAAATTGATATGGCCTTCGGCATCTTGTAAATATCTCTGCCCACAATAATCCGTGTAAACGCTGTGACGTCCCCGGACTGGATTGATATGGGATCGTGGAAAGGGGGGACCAAAATTTCATTCTCGCACCCTCCGGTAGATTTAGTGGCAGGAGTTTCTTGAAGCTTTTGTGCATGTCTTCAGCCCAAAGCTTGTCAAGGCAAAGAAGATGTATCAGTTCATAGAGCTGACCCAGGGTGACATGTCATTGATGTAGTACAGGTCCAGGTTTATAGAGTTGGGTCACTATGCTCGTCACATTATGACAGATGAGAAGATGAAGGCTCGGTAGTTTATTAGAGGTTTGAGGCTGGAGCTCAGGCATGTTGTAATTGGGACCTATGTCACTGACTTAGAAGCAACATATTAGGCAGTAACAGATTTAGAGGAGGATTTGTAGAGGACTCAGAAGCAGACCGACGTTGGGCAGTCACAGTAGGGCCGTGGTCAGTAGTCATTTGTGTAGTAGTAGAGTGCCTTCCAGCACTCCTCGGGCAGCACAGGAGCATCATCGTCAGCATCATCAGTCATTGATTCTTCATCCTTTGGCTTGAGGCTCAAGAAGATGTTTGGGAGGGCCAATTTTGGTAGGAGGTGCCAGGAGCGTAGAGAGCAGAGGCAGGCATCAGTGGGCAGTGTGTAGCAGCCTTCACCACTCCATCAGTAGGGTTCAATTGGTGATCAGCAGGGGGTGTGTCCTCGGTGTGGCTACTTACAACAAGGTAGATCGTGCTCAGTGCCCTTGACGTGCTTCAGGTGTGACCAGGTGGGGCACATGGCACATGACTGTCCTCAGAGACCGCGCCAGCCACACCAGTTCTAGCAATAGCAATTCTAGCCCTAGTAGCCACCACTACCACATTAGCAGCGACACCAGTAGCAGGGTCAATTTTTGCCACTGCCACGGTCGGCCAGCATAGGGATGCAGAGGTCCCGAGGCTGAGTGATGCACATGACCCAAGCTAAGATAGAGGCATCGCAGTTAGTGGAAGGTATTGTCATGATTTTGGGTTGTGCGGCTCAAGGTTTGTTTGATTTTGGTGCTTCGCATTCTTTCGTATCCGAGGATTTCATTCACTGTATCGAGGAGTCCACTATCGAGATGTCTTGTAATTTGGTAGTAGAGTTGCCCACTAGAGATTTCATGTTCACCCCTTATTGCCTTAAGAAGGTGCTAGTGTGGATGATGGGGGCATCTCTGGCCCTTCACTTTTTTTGACAGCCCCGATTGCTCACCAGCATGGTTCCATTGTGTCCGTCGTAATTTTCTGAGTCGAGTTATGTAATTTTCATATTTTTCTTGAGTGAACGTTGAACAGATACTAAGAAAGTAATGCCCAAGGAGCGAGGGTCAGATCTATACCTTGCCGAGTCTGAAAAGACCAGCGCCGATTGGAGACGAGGGCGAGCCAGGAGCGTGCGCCCCCAGCGGACACGCTGCGTCGCTGTAGCTTTGGTCGTGACCTGTGTGTACATCCAATTGAAGGCCTCCACACAGGGAGGGGGAACATGGGGATGGGGCAATTAATACATGCATTACCCTTGCGCTGGAGGGGGGAAACAAGGGGAGGGGAATTCAAACGACCGATCTGCACCGCCTTGTTAGGATGACGCCTGCTTGTTCTGTACAGTACGCCTAGCTCTGACATCCGAACGAGGTGCCGTCAGTGCCTGGATGAATCCTGGTGGATTCTGAAGAACTCCTGAGATCTGGATGCCGATCTGAGGTCGCTGGAAGGCGGGGAAGGTTGCAGTGGAGGGCCTATGCGGGTCTATCTCGTCGGACAGGTTGGCGCGGTCGAGGTGCGATGTCTGGTACGATCGCTGTAGAGCTCCAAATGTGGCGGGGCCGAATCGGCATGCTAGAAGATAGAGGGAACTACGTATCCTCAGAAGCTGGCCACTGTCGGATCACCGTGCCGATCGTGGTCGCCGAAATGGTCGGCTTCTAGTTCCTAAGCAAACAGCAGGATAGGTCGACGATGGCCGTGGTGGAATCTTCTGTGCTGATGTCAGAACGAGACGAAACCACTTGGGTAGACTTCATATCGTCGAGAGTCATGACTTTGTGGAAGACTGCTAGGTCTGAAACTGAGCGGAGGATGGAGTATCATGGCCGACTATGTGGCAGTCTGTCCTGGACAGACAGAAGGTTCCGGGTCTGGCGCGATCAAGGGAAAATGGTCATTCTGGGTGGAGGCAATGTCAAAAGATGGCGGGACCACCGCTGGGTGGATGGTGGCTCGAAGATGCAGAACTCTTCTGAATAGGATTCTGGCCGATTTGCACAGGGGTGGATGGTGTAGTCAGTGCCAAGTGACCCTCAGAATCTAGCATGGTTCTGGCACAGTTGTACGGAAACGCCTACCACAGTTGATGCTGATGATGAAACGAGGCAGGATCACTTCTGGAGCGTTGCAGACTCGAAGGAGGAGGACTTCACAGAAGACACCTCGAGCTGATTCTCACTGTGGACGCTGCTAGAAGGTCTGCCAATCGAGCCTCTGGTGGTGTCTTGTAGTTGGGAGTAGCAGAACTAGGTTCTGGCTCCACTGGGGAAAGGGCGACGACGGCGAGTCTCCTGGGTTGCTGTGGGCGAACTGAGCAGAGTGGAGGGCGGGATAGCAGAGGGGGTGAAGGTGGCGCCCAAGTGATGGGGAGGACCTGTCGAGTCGTCGAACTGCACCCTACCCCTCTCCAGGAGGGAGAGAGGTGCCGAGCTAGAGGGAATTGTGGGTGATGTCCCCATCAATAAGAGGGGCCCTCTTGGGTCTCACTAGGGGCATTCACTTGACCGTGAGATGGCTCAGGATAATTTGTAGGCTTTCCTTGGGGCGTGAGGGGGGCCGGTCGACTTAGCACCGAGCTAAGAATCACTGAGGGCATAGCAAGCCTTGGTCGAATGAGGCCTTAAAATAAGTGGGCTCGATCAGGCTTTCACTTGTTGGGCCAGGTAGGCCTTGATGGGCCATTTGGTCCACGCGTCTAGTAGGCCACAAATTTCTCCCTCTCCACTTGCCCCCCCTACTCCCGAGCCAAGGATGGGCATAGAGAGTAAACACGGTTTTCGGCAAGGGCAAGAATTTGGCCCTTCTGAGTTGTCCCAGCCTCACTTCTTGGGTCCATAAATGCGATTGCCCTAAGGCGTGGGGGCTCGAGGTCAATGATTACTACTTTTGGCACTTGTTCGAATGTGCCACCTCGGGATGTATCAGGCAGTGAAAAATCACAGTGGTCCTCTGCCTGGGGCTATAAAAGCTTTCTAGGCCTTTGTCCTCCCCACCTCTCCATTAGGGTTTACCGGCTTTCCCTGCTTCCAAGCCTCATAGCAGCTGACCACTCCAGTCGTGTTGCAAGCGAAGGCTCGAATGCCTTCATTCTTCTTCATCTTTCTAATGGATGGTCTTTGGAAGGTAGCCAGTTTCTCGAAGATCGAGATGCTTGCCCCCAGCTTGATGTGGTGGGACACCTTCCCTGGCTAGGCCTTAATAGCCGATGTCGGCGAGGGATAAATTGGGGCTGCCATCTCAGCCTGTGCATCTTCCTTCGATCCTACTTGACGGACCCTCACAAGTTCTTCCCAGATGGCCGGGGTTAGTTTCTCTTCAAATGCCCCTAAGCTGGGGGGTAGCTTCCTTTTTTTTATGCCCCTAGATCAGGGTGAATGTCCTTTTCACGTGCCCCTAGGTCAGGGTGTACATTGCTTTCATGCCCCCAGACCCGGGGTGTGGCTTTTGCTCTCATGCCTCCAGACCGGGGTCTTTTTAGCTTTCGTGCCCCCATGCCGGGATGTATTCTGCTTCTTGTGCCCCCAAGGTGGGGCATAGTTCTTACTTCTGATGTCCATGAGGCGGGTGTAATTCTTGATTCTTATGCCCCCAGGCCGGGGTAGATTCTTCGGCTTCTTATACGCCACCAGCTAACTTTGAACGGTAACAGCCGAGCTGTCTTCGTCAGCCGATCCACAAGCAACCAAATGCTATCATGTACATGTGTGTCCATAACAAAAGAAAAAGAAAAGGAAAGCATAAGTCACACGGTCGGTCCCTCTCCTGGACTGCCGCTGTCGTCGGTGCCCTCACGCCGTTTCTTTGGCGGGCCCATGGCTGTGCTCCCCTCCTCTCGTCGCCGTCTCCTCTCTGCCTCCTCATTCCTCTGCTGGCCAGAAGAGCTAGTAAGGAAGTCTGGGAACGTACCACTCCGTGCATCGCTCTATGACGCACTCCTCTTGGGCCCTCGGCCGATCATCCGAACCGTCTGCTCTACGGCCCGTAGCTCGATCTTCAACTCGAAGGCCTGGTGCTTCGCCTCCCTCACCTCAGTCCGGTAGAGCTCAAGGTCCACTACTCCTATACAAAGCCACTCCGCCTCTGCACGAAAGCGCTCTGTCTCGGCCCGTGCCTGCTCTAGCTGATGCGGGAAGAAGACGCGGGCTCGACACCAATTTGAAATACACACCTAGGACTCTAGCAAGCTCATGTTCGTCCCTTAATGAGGGAAGCATCTGGACCTACGTGGTTGAAAAATCGGTAGCGAGTCAAGGGCGGTCTAGCTCACTCTCGTGCTCGGGTCAGGTCACGGGACGGGTCTCACTCTCTCTCTCGCAGGGGTGAGTTGAATGATACGAGCTAGGATCCTAACATGCTCTCTAGCAGTGGCAGTAAGAACTATACTAGGAAAGCAACTACGACTACAAGGGGGTGACGATTGTACCTCCACGCTCTGGGCGTGGGGAAGATGACCCTAGCCAAGTCAGTAACTCCCAGTTAACAATAATTACATAATAATTACAATGATGAAATTTTACTGCCCACTCCACACAGGGAGGTAAAGGGCTACAAGTGGGTCCGGGAGGACCGTTCTTGGGTTGACGGGCAGCACTTTAATCCGCTCTGTTGGCGTCGTCCGGAAGATGCTTGCTGCTGGTTGTGCACGTGCTGCTCAGTGGGGTTGAGTAGGCCCAGAGTGACACCGTTGTAGTGGGGGCGTCTGGAGGGATGCTCCCTCGGAAGGCGGCATGCTGGTTCATCTCGTGGGAGGCAAGGAGGCTCCGGTCTTCAAGCGTTGGGTTTGCTGTCCACGAGCTGTCACTTGCTATTTTACAGCATGCGATCCGGCGAGAATGGTTACTGCGATCAGCCCCGGTGCCAGATCGACGCGAGACTAGTGGTGTTGGAAGCCTCTCTCGAAGAGCTACGATCCTAGCCTAGAACAAAAATTTAAAACTCCCTGCGCTGGTCGTAGCTTATTTTAGAAGCTGCTAATTCCCAGATCTAGATTTGACTGGACAGGAAAGGGGGTTTCCTAAGAACATGATTTGACAACCCCCAACATACCCCTCCACCTTCCACAGCCATTAGCCCCTCACCCCATTACAATCCCATCACCCCTTACCACCACTAGCAACATCTGTCACCAACCTGCCTAGCCCAGTTCACAGGCAGAAGTAGTGGCACGAGTTGTAGGCTCATCCCCGACATCACCTCAAGGATTCAAGTGGCATATCTTATATTTGTGGAAAGCTTGTCCAAGCAGCTTCGCAGGTGAGGTGGTCCTACCTCCATCCGACGTCTGTGCTGTCCGGAGGAGTCATCCTCGCCAGACTGCAATGACTATCTCTAGCAGACAGTCGGAGATGACTTGTAGCAGCTCTCACGATCAGATCGGTGAGGATCATCGTTACCAGTCCTATGTCCAACGCATCAAGCGGAGCATAGATCGGAGTCCGGAGCCCCTTGTTCCAATTTTTCTCCCCCAAGTGCGTAGATCAGTCCAGTCAGGACCTGAACAGACACCCCTTCACTCAATGAGCTCTATCTCTCTGCCCTAACCTCCTCTGGCGTTCTTTCTGGTTGCTGCTCGAAGAGGATCTGACCACAAATGTTGTCGTTCCTATCTCGCCACATTCAGACACTAGGAGCATTTGTGGTGACCCTGTCTTCCTGCAACAGCATTCTGGGATTAGTCAGATCCAGAATGGAGTGGTCCAGTTCCAGAGCCTGCCCCGGCCTTCGGCGTCATCTGGAAGTTCCACAAAAATTCAGGAGCCCTCCTGGATCAATCTGCAAAGAGTTGGAACTAGTTTCAGTGACTTCCAAGCCTGGTATAGCCCGTGGCAGTGTCAACAGTGACTTCCTGTCAAGTAGTCACAGAAGCGGGCAGAACTGGCGAAGGGGTCAATCAGCTTCCTCTTTAGTTACCCTCCCTACCCCGCCTGGCCGGCTTAGCACCCCTCCCTGCATGGAGGTAGTGTTTGATTGTAACCTTAATCTCCCCACCCCTAGTTTCCCCTCCTGTGTGAGGAGCAGTTCATGTAATCTATTAAACAGGGAGAAGCTTCATCGACGCAGTGTGCGGGGCACCCACACTTTTTCGCGCGTCCCGTCTCCTACCGGGATCGGCGTCATCACGCCGATCAGGTGAGCTCCTGACCACACTTCTCTGCTGGATTAATTTGCTTGTTTAGTATTGAATCTTAGTGCCATCGGTAAGCGAGTGAGTGCTCAGACTATATTACAAATTACATGAGTAACCTCCGCGGGTGAGTTGCGAGAGAAACCTTACATCCCACACCCTCGGCGTGTTGGCCGCCCACTGACTTGGGTATCCCTGGCCCATTGGGTCCTTCCCAAACTTGCCAAGCCCTTGGAACCTTAAGGTCCTTGGGTGGCTTCCCCAGTTCTTGGTATCGGTATATCGATGTTATCGGTATATCGATGTTATCGGTATATCGGTATCCGAATCTTCGGGTCGTTACAGTTGGTATCAGAGCCAGGTTGAGGATTTGTATAAAGAATTGAAATTATACTTGCACTAGTCCAGAACAAGTCCATTCTAGTCGTCTACTGCTGACTTAGGATGTTTCCCATGATTACTGATGGATTTTCTATTATTGCATGTTTCCTTAGATCAAAATGCCATCTCGTAGAAGGTGTATTCAGAGGGAAGAAAGTGGCACTTCTCCTCCTCCGGCTGTGCCAGCTCCAGCTCAAGTTGATCTTCCTGCGCCTCAAGTGGATGGTGGTCGTGGTAGAGCATTAAAGGAATTCTTGCTATTCCACTTGCCGACATATGAAGGTCAGTCAGATCCGAATGCAGTCAGGGTGTGGCTTGAAGCGACTGAACGCGTGTTCCGCTCAATGGAATGCGCTGAGGATGAGAAGGTTATGCTTGCTACTTTTTAGCTTTAGGGTGCAGTGCTTATGTGGTGGACTTCGGAGTAGGAGGTTGCCTTCCGTTTCCGTCCGCTTTGTTAGATCACCTGGATAGAGTTCGTGGCTACTTTTGAGCGCACTTACTGTCCAACCTATCTCAGGATAAGATAAAATGCATCAATTTTTGGAATTGGCTCAAGGTGAAATGACTATGCTGTAGTATCGGAACACGTTTATAGAATTAGGTCGATATGCGCCCCATGTCCTTGCTAATGAAGCCCTGAAGACGGAGCAGTTTTTGCGTGGATTGAAAGCTGAGTTGCGGTTGCCATTGCTTGCCACTCGCGTAAAATAGATGGATGAAGCATATCAGGCCGCGGTTGCGATAGAACTTGATTTGGCTAGATCTCGAAGTCATTCTCAAGCTGGGTCATTTCAGTCGACTATGTAGTTCCAGCCGACTTATCAGTCATCGGTTCTAAGAGCTCCTTCTGCTTTTCTTGCTGCTAGTGGTACTTCTTTCTCCAAATCCAAAGGCAATAAATTTCACTTTAGGAGGTCCAAGAAGAAGTTTGATCAACAAGCGTCTTCTGGTGCTATTTAGCAGTCAACTCCTTCCTTTCAATAGCGCCAGGGTTCTGCAGTAAGTCAGCCGAGGCAGTGTGCGAGGTGTGGTGGCAGCCACCCAGGCAGGTCGTGTTCTTTGCCGGTGGTTTGCTTTCACTGTGATTAGCCGGGTCATGTAGTTCAAGACTATCCATTGCGGCCGAAGCCAGTGCAGTTCTCACAGTTTACTCAGCCACAGCAGTCCCAGTTTCAGTTTTGACCTCCTCCACCACCTCAACCGAGAAAAAGGAAGGGCAAGGAGAAGGTTGTTGAAGCCCCCAGCAAGCGGCAGCGTTCTCATCCTGCTGAAGCTGCCCAAGTCATCACCGTAGGTAGAGGTACACCATCTCTATCTTCCTTGCAAGCTGCTCTCAAATTGGATGCTGGGAAGATTATTCCACCTTGGTGTGTGGACTTTAGTGATGAGGATATGATTTCAAGCTTTCCTGAGATGGTTCGAATCTTCAAGCTTCAGAAATGGAAGAAGTTTCTAGGAAAGTATAGAGTTTTTTACCCTAATCTGGCGGCTATAGACAGGTCTTTATTGTTTTCATCTGTCAGAGGGATTAGGATTGAACTTTCAAGGCACTTTATCCATAAAGCTCTTAGAATACCAGAGGACGGTGCTGTAGAGCATGGCTTTAGTTTCAATCTCTTTGATGTTTTTTCTGTTATAACCGATTTGCCAAGCAACTCAAGGAATAAAGAACAGACAAAACTGAAAGCTTTCAACACCACAAAGTTCTCTCCCCTCAAGAGATTTGTTCACCACATTCTTACTGCCATGAAAAAGTCCGTGAGTGACCGATATGGCCGACGTCCTGCATCCTGATGTTTGCCC
The DNA here is from genome assembly GCA_024336825.1 of Amorphophallus titanum. Classification (NCBI taxonomy): domain Eukaryota; kingdom Viridiplantae; phylum Streptophyta; class Magnoliopsida; order Alismatales; family Araceae; genus Amorphophallus; species Amorphophallus titanum. The sequence continues at coordinate 13,762 of JANBPO010004927.1, read as the reverse complement.
TTAGTGTGATTTATTCCTGCTCTTTCCTCTGCAATTAGTATTAATTTTTTTGGTCGCAGGGCCTCTAATTTCGGTAATTGATCAAGGGTGTTCCCTCATATGGGAGATGTAAATGACATCGTGACCTTTATGACACGACGGGATCTGGTCTCAACCCGTACCACACAATCACCTGACGAACTCAGATCGAGCGCACCATGGGCTTCCATGAAGTCCGAGTAAATCGTCACCTCGGTGACTGACACGCCCACGCACTTAATAAACCAAATAAACCCATCTCAATAAACTGATAGATGAATAAATGACAGAGCCAACGAAAAGTGCGTCCACAGGAAGCTGCAACAGCGGTGGATTTGCTGATAGAACAATCCACGCGGTCGCTATTGAATGAAATAGAGAATCCCTTGGAAGCTCTGGTGATGTCAGATGAAGAAATCGAGGTCCTTGACCTCGAAGATGGCATTCCAAATTTCATTGACCTCCAGCCGGCACCTCCAGAGATAGAAGATGGAGGCCAAGCTACAGTTGATAAGCTGATAGAAGTGGAAGTGAGAAAGTTCCCAGGCCTACCTTCCTTAGTGCCCAATTACCTCCAAAAGAACGGGAGCTGTACATCCAGCTACTGCAAGAGTACCGGGATTACTTCGCCTGTGATGAGGGAATCCCACGACACTCTCTTTGGCTCGGACCACCGGCACCACTTTGAGATGTCCGCCTATGTTATCTCATGTTATTTTCCACGAGGGCACATGATGACGATCCATCCGGGCTTCAAAAATGTGGCGGGGTAAGTGATGTCCCCATCAAGTTTGAGCTTCAAGCTTCAAGAATTCTGTCCTCAGTTGACACAAGGTCAACTTGCTTCATGGCATCCGAGCTTCATGAGGTCTGACCTTCAATTGTTCCCTTCACAAGCTATTTGTCAGCCTTACGAGGTATTTTTCACCCTTATCACCCATTTATCTGCCTTATACACTCATTTGTCACCTTTGAAGCCTTGAGTGTGCTTTTCTTGTTCTAGACTCAGACGGTCGACCCACGGAGGTCGATCTTGGGACTCTTAGACTTACTGCTTGATAGCTCGACTCTGTAGAGCTTGAGTGTCCATTTTTGCTGCAGTCACTCGGCTTGCCATTCAAGTTATAGTCGCTCGGCTTGCTACAATTCCTCGGAGCATTGACAGATCGAGCTTGCTACAGTTGCTCAGAGCTTTGACAGATCGAGCTTGATCCAACCGACCTTGATCCGAGCTAGAGTATGAAGACCGAGCTTGATTTGAGCTAGAGTATGAAAATCGAGCTTGCTTTGAGCTAGAGTATGAAGACCGAGCTTGATCCAAGCTATAGCATGAAGGCCGAGCTTGATCATGAAGGACCGAGCTTTAGATAGGCTCAACTCTCTACCTTGGTTGTGATCGCTCGGGCAGAGCTTTAAGATCTATTTTTCACCCTTGCTCACCTATTTTACACCCTTAAGGCCTCATTTGTCTGTCTTAGTAAGCTATTTGTCACCACTAGCCACTTTGAGTCATCTCCCTATGCTTCAGTTCTTCTTTTTCAGCTTCAACGAGACAGGAGTCAACTCCAAAGCCTTGTGGAGTCGACTCCTTCTGTGTTTTCCTTATTTTCAGTCTGGCCACCTATTTTTCACCTTTACCAAGCTATTTGTTGGCATTATCTTCTATTTTTCACCATTGACCACCCATTTGTCACCACTATGCACTGGGAGTTGTCGCCTTTAACAGCTTTGTTACCATAGCGGGGGAAGCCTTGGCAGCATCGACTCTGTTTGTTCATGGGGTCGACTCCATAATTACAATCCAGTTTTCTTCTACTTGTTTGAAGGTTTTAGAGCCCATTCTTGATTGGTTTAATGACTTCTTGAGCTCATCCTTGAGGCATGAAGACATATGGCTACTTCCTTGCTATGCATGTGAAGTAGATTCCATAAACTCTTCATCAACGTGCATCAACACTGCTACTTCCTAGTTGTTACACTACTGCTTAGTCCTCAGCATATGAAGAAGTATAAAAGGGCTGGCCCTTTTTTAATTGTTTGCTACTTGAGATGCTTGGAGCCTTATTGTGGGCCAATATCTCACCGAGATCACTCCCTTGCCACCGGGATCTGATCCCATCTTTTTATCAAAATTGTCGTCTCCCGACAGACATTTATACGGGTTTATTTCCGTTTCCGTTCCCCTGCGAGGGCATACATTGACATATCGCCACGATCCCATTTTTCGTGTTTCCATATCGGGTCACCACCCGAATATTAAGAAGGAAGCCGACAGGTGTCCTATAGTGATTTGACGATGCCATTTGATAAATAATCAAACCTATACTTGCATCGCGCTTCAACTTCGTTTGCATCCGTTTATTTTATGCAGTTAGTGTTACCTCTTCAGGCCGTAGTGTCCCCTTATTCCTAACAGTTAATCAAGGGTGTTACCTCGTACGGGAGATGTAAATAACATTGTGACCTTTATAGCACGAGGGGTATTGGTCCCGACCCGAACCACACAATCATCTGACTGAGTTAGATCAAGCGCACCTGTGGCTCTTCAAAACCTGAATAAATCGTCACATATGTGACTGGCACGCCCACGCATTTAATAAATAATAAACCAATAAAATAAATAAGACAACGATGTAATAACAAGAAGTGTGTCCACAGACAGTAGCGGTCTCTGATGGATCACTTCCTATTTGTAACAGACAGATGCTAAATAGTGCATGCAAGGCCTATCCTAAGGCAATTAATGCATGAAAAGTATGGGATATTGAGGTAAATCATGATAGTACATAACTAATGCATGGAGATGCATGAAATTGGCCAACGTTATCATCTTTTTTTCATTAGATGCAGGGATATGCATGTCATGAAAACCTAACTATGCAATCACAGAAAAACATCAAATTCTCAACGTAGAAAGCATGAAATTGGGCAAGATCAGAGGGATTTTAATCCTAACTTGATGTTTAAGCCGTTCATGAGATAACCTACTTCTGGGGTTACTCCTAGAGTTCGAATTTCTCACTGGAAGTACGCTCCTGTTCTTGCGCATCCTACGTGGAACCAACAACTTTTTGACCTTCTAACTCCTTAACCTCTCAACCATGATTCACAAAATTTGAAGGGTGATTAGAAGACATAAAGGGAAATAATAAACTCTAAAGGTTGGACTAGAAATTATCTCTGCTAAGGTCCCTAAACTTTGGATCTTCGCTGGAAAAACACGCCAGTTCTTGTGCGTTCTGTAGAGAAATAGCTACTTCTGGACGTTCTAGGTTTCTGGATGCTTGATCTCCTATCACGAGATTTTGAGCGAAGTTAGAAAATACTAAAGGGAACAAAATCTTCTAAAGACTTAACCTGAGATGACGACGTCTTACCTTCAAAACACGTGCTCTCAATGCATGTGAATTCCTATTTCTATTGATGATTAGCCACTGACGATCTTTCTTTGGATGCAGCGTGCCCAGCAGGGAGCAGTAGCAAGGGATATCGGTGGTGCCTCGAGCTCAAGGGGACTGAGCACCAGGACCGGAGGACTGGAGGAGCAGCTGGCGGGCGCAGTTGCTCGTGCAGAGAGGCTGAGTGGGATCTCGTCGCACGGGTAAGCCCTTAAAACTTAAAATTTTAATTATGTCCTTATTTGTTCATGAAATCTTATGATTTTCTTTCATGCCCTTGGTTCAGACGGAGGAGCTCCAGGATGCACTCGCCTGTGTGGCAAGACAACACCACGACCGCAATGTGCTGGTGAGTTTTATTTTGAATAATGTTCATGATATTCTTCAAATTTTACAAAGATTAATGATAATGTAATGCGATGCAGGCAACAGAGATGACAGAGGCGAAGAGGCAGCTAGCAGTGGCGCGCTCAGAGATTGCCTCTTGCAGCGAGTGGATCGCCGAGCTGGAGCGGGCGCTGGGCTCGTAGGAGACCGAGCGCGACCACGCAGCACGGGTAAGTCAATAGTATTAATTTCAATTAAGTATATGTTGAAATTGAATTCGAAATTGATAGTTGACTTATGGAATGCAGGAGGCGGAGCTACGGGATGCGAGCACTCGAGCTGCCTTGGCCGGAGCAGAGCTCGCCATCCGTGACCAGCGGGTCGCGAAACTAGAGGAGGAGGTGGCCCGACTCACTGCAGCGGCGGGCCAGCGCGACGAGCTGCCGCGGGACGTTCAGGACCTCCGCATCCATCTCGAGATCGAGCGGAGAGAGCATGCCTGTGAGCACAAGGAGCGAGACCGGGAGAGGATGGAGCTCGTGGCCGTCAGAGTACAGCTCACCGTCATCGAGGAGTGGCTACGGGCGACGGAGGAGCGACTGCAGCGGGGGCACGAGAGAGCCCGAGCGGCGGGGCACTCGAGTGCTTTCGCCAGCACAATGTACGCGACGGGCTCCTCTTCCCACCAGCTCGCAGAGGAGGAGGTACGGAGCTCAACTCCGAGTGCTGTACGGGGGTCGATGCCCCCACCCCGAGCTCGCCGTCGGGGCAGTAGGGGAGGAGAGAGAGAGAGACCGAGACAGGAGGGTGGAGGCGAGAGCTAGAGAGAGAGTTTGTACTCCACCACCCTCCACACACTTGTACTCAAATTTGATAGATATATATATGACATTTTGTTACCTGAGTTGTTGAGCATTGAGCACTGGTGGTTTGTGTACCTGTGCGTTTGTCCTCGCCTTTCTCTTTTTCTTTTCTTTTCTTTCCTCTTTTTCCCTGCAGTTTACACTTGAACCTCCCGATTGGGAGGAGGAGTATAAAGCCCACCACAACGAGACCAATCAAGAGCAACCCCCCCATCCACCAACCCTCAACTTGGAGTGGTTAGGTGCACCCTCACTCAAACGCAAGAGCATGATTAGAGAAGAACCACCATCTTCCACACCTACATCCGGATAGGGGACCATGCTCGGAAGGTCATCTTAGACAATGGGAGTAATGTGAATGTGGTGTCCCCTGACACTGTCAAACTTTTAGGCCTTACCGTCTCCTCACACCTGAAACCTTATCGGGTAGCTTGGATTGATGCCACATCCATACCCGTTAACACTCGTTGTCTTGTCCTCATCAGTTTTCAATCCTACCAAGGCCAAGTATAGTGTGACATTCTACCAATGGAAGTAGGGAGTATACTCCTAGGACGGCCTTGGATCTATGATGCAGATGCCACCTTCCTTGGAAGGACAAACACTTGTATTTTCACCCACGAGGGGAAGAGAATCCAACTCAACCCTTCACCACCCCTCTCCCTCCCCCAAAAGACGCCTCCCTCCCTAGAAGGATACCCTACCCCTTCCACTATTCCAACTCCACCTGCCCCATTACCAAACCCCACCCCATCGAATCCTAGCCCTAGTTTGATCCTTGGGACTACTAGGAGCATACACCTCATCACTAAGCAAGAGCTCGAGGAAGAAGTCAACCAAGGGGCACAAGTGTGTTCCATTGTCATTTGTCTTGGGGAACCACCCCAACCGACCCACACCCAATAGAAATCCAACAACTCCTTGAGGACTTCCACGATGTGTTCCCCGATGAGCTTACGAATAAGCTACCACCCATGCACGATGTGTAACATGCCGTCGACTTTGTGCCTAGAGCTACCTTACACAACCTTCCCCACTACCACCTCAACCCTACCGAGCATGTTGAACTTGGGAGGTAAATTGAGCAGCTCATCAAGAAGGGCTTCCTCCGCATTAGCAAGAGCCTATGCGCCATCCCGTCCCTTCTCACACCCAAAAAGGATAGAACTTGGCGCATGTGCATGGATAGTCGGGCCATCAACAAAATCACGGTCAAGTATAGGTTTCCCATCCCTCGGTTAGATGACATGCTAGACATGCTTGTTGGAGCATCTTCTCCAAGATTGATCTTAAAAGTGGCTACCACCAAGTTTGCATTAGGCCCGGGGATGAGTGAAAGACCACCTTTAAAATCAAGGACGGCCTCTATGAATGGCTTGTCATGCCCTTTGGCCTATCCAATGCACCCTGCACATTCATGCACCTCATGACCGAGGTCCTCCACCCCTTCATTGGCATCTTCCTTGTTGTCTATTTTGACGACATTCTCACGCAATCAAGCACATAACATAGTGCTAATTTATTCTAGATTGATTCCCGACACGAGGTGGAGAACTTAGATCCAAAGATCACCTCACGCATAATGAGAACTTCCAGCCAAGCCTAACCTGACATTCCACAAATCATCATTTGATATATCGAGGAACTGAAACAGACAAGCACACAGTAAGATAATTATGCGTTTGTGTATATATATGTGTATGCATGTATGTATGTGTATGCTTGAGCATGCATAAGGAAAGTACGCCCCAAATGGGCTCATTGTTGATTATTATTATTATTATTCTCATTATTGGGTGACCATGGGCCAGACAAAGTGAAATAATGAAATTTTAGTGCAGAGAGGTGATAGTTGAATAGAGCTCCTAATGAATGACCTTCCTATTGAAGGAGGAGTAATTAATTGACTGACAACAAATATAGGTCGACTTGGGCTCACAGAAGTCGACTTAGAGGGTACGGTAATGAATCAGCGTGGGGCATAGTGAACCAGCGTAGGAAGAGGGTGGAGCAGTGGATCAGTGCAAGAAGAAATGGGAGAATGAGGTGGATCGGTGCATGATCAAAAGGATAAGAGGGGAGGGGAGAGTAGATCGGCGCATGATAAAAAAGGTGAGGAAGAGATGAGTCAGCACCTGAGGAAGGGAGAGGTTGTGGAAGGGTGAGTGAGCCGACATGAAGGGAATTCCCTTTTGCGCCGATTCACCTACTGGGAGAAGGAGAAGGGCTGAAGGGCAAGGAGTCGACGCAGTGGCATATGAGGTTAACGCAGAGGGCCAACGATCCCATTGCGTTGGTTCATAGATGTGATGGGGTCGACGCCATGGTTACCTGGGTGGTCGAAGGGTCGACTCAAATCGTCACCTGGGGCAGTGGAGGGGTCGATGCAGGAAAGTTTTAGAATCATCCCCACATGGGTTTGAGTAGGTTGATGAAGGAAAATTAAGGCCCAGATCGACCCATGGCCTCCAGATTCAAGATTTCATTAAAATTATTAAAACTATCTTGCCCAGAATTTAGATTATTGTAAAGCTTGTTGCTCTAAAATGATCATAATGCCAAGGTCTTCATGGCTCATGCATTAGCTCTGCCCCTATTCCGCTAAGATAGGATTAGCTCCATTGTTTGTTCCTCGTGTGAGGTTCAAACTCGAGCACGGGTTCTATATGGTTCGGGGCCAACTTATACTCTGTAACACAACATGAATTTGAGGAGCAATATATTAATGTAATGCATATGTTATTGTCATCAATTTATTTATTGATTTCAACTTCAATTGAAATGAGAGAAGTGTATTAAGTAGAAAAGTGGGGAAAATTATGGGTAAATGTTGGCAGCATCTCCCCTTATCCCGGAGGACTATAGGGGATGAAATAGAGATCCATCCACGGAAGCATCTAAGACAGTCTCATCAACTGTTGGGTAAGCCAATGGCGGTGACCCCATGACCAAAATGGGATGCGGAGGCTCCGAGGACCAGCCTACAAGGAGTTCTGTCAATCTACGGTCAACGATATCAAAACGTCAAGAAATGGGTCTGTCATATCACCATACATTTGGCTATTACTGTTCGCTTCCCAAAAAAAGGGGTGTTTCCCATGGACCACGCTATAGGGAAGCAAGTCCCTATGAGTCCTACGCGATCGGGGAACTCGGTTATCAGAAATAATATAAAGAGAACGTGACAAGCAATAATTTGATAATTCAAATAAAGGGATATACCCCCCTCTCTTTAAAATGATGGATCTATATTAACTAGAATGAACGAGAAGTTTGGAGTGCTGCGCTATTGCCCCAGTGTAAAGGATCACAGGTCATGCTGCGGGGCTTAGCAACCCATGAGTCCAAATGGGCACGAAGAACTCGGCAAGTATGTTGGGCCCTATCGGAGTTAGTGTGCTGGCTCAGAAGGAACTGGAACCATTTGTAGGTTGTTATCATAGACATACGCTACTAACTCTCACATAGGGGATGTACACTAATTAGCGTACGTGGAGGTTCTCTGAAGGCAAATCTCCCATGGGCATTTTAGCAAGTAGAATCGTGCATGTGTGTGGCTGTCCTAAAGAAACAGGATGACTACCACTTGATGCATGCGACAGGATTTAAAGGAATGAGAATGGCATATGAGCTTTGGTGGATCTAGGGAGTGCTCCAGGGTCCCCACAACTCATGGGTTTGAGTGAAGGGGTGACTGGCCGTTCCCGTAAAAAGGGAGTACTACGCATAGACAATTCGCAGCAATATACGATCCATCATGTGCATTCGGGAGGGGAATTAATGTAGCCCATAAGGGCGTGGCCATTGGCCATCTAATCAAGAGTCTATAACATAAAACTGGAATTACCCCAGGCAGTCACCAGATCATAAGCATATAGCCCTCAGAGGGCCTCCTCTCACCCGGGGGTATTCCAGAAGATCAAAAACGAATACAAAAGCTATGGGAAGAAGAGTAGAATGAGCAATGATGCATAAATTTGAAACATCGAACATCTTCATTAAAAGAAACCCCTCTGGGGCACTTATTACATTCCTCAACAACTCTGACTACGAACAACATAAACAAGAGAAGAAAGGAAACATGTCGCCTCGACGGGCTTTCCAAAGATTCATTTAACTTGAAACAGAGCCGCCACGGAGGCTAGCAGACTACTAAGAAGACATTCCAGAATTACAAACAGAGGAAGAATACAACAAAGAAGGGGAAAAAGAAGAAGCTAAGAGTCCCTTGGGGCTTCATTATGGTGGGAACTCACCTTACATAGACAGTAGGGGATTCAGAGGGGAAACTCCGCTCACAACACTATGACGGGGAGAAGATGGGACTCAGAAGTGATCTTCCTCGATCTCCCCTCTCCTTTCTCTTCTTTCTCTTCTCTTTCTTTTCCTCACTCGTTATTTTTCTCTTGTTGTCTCCTCCTCTTTTTCTTCTCGCTTGAAGGTGGCCAATTTATAGGCGAACAGGGGCATCAGTGGTCGACGGTATGGATGACATGACATCGATTCACCGACCCACCTTGGCTTGGCAACGATGCACCGATTCATCACGCAGAGGGGGCTGGGCTGACTCATGTTGGCCCAGATCCACACGGATGAAAAAGGGGGCACCGTTTCATATTGGCTTGCGCTGGTTCATTGGGCAAAGAAAGGGACACCGATTGATTAGCTTGCCCAGTTCATTGAGCCACCATAGGGGCACCAATTCATTAAGGCATTGAGGCATTTTAGTAAATTTATCATCCTTGCTACTCTATTAGCTCCGAACTGGCCCAGGCAGAGGCTCGACATTTGACACTGCCTCGGGTATAACGCAGCACTTCTGGAATGTAAAATTTGAAATCTCTGGGCCCCGGTTCGTAGTTCTGAATGATTTTCGACACGTGCCGAACCCGCATCAGACTACTCGGGTTTCATCCTGATTCACCCCTCGGCATTGCGATTTCTGCCACTAGGCATGTTCTGTGGATGCTTGGGGCATCTTCATCGAGTGGGCTATCCCTTGAAGTATTTTTACCCTCATTGGGTAGCATTTCGGCCTGTTACGGACCTTTCCAGCACGATGTGTTCCCTGATCAGGTCACTCAGATTTTCCATTGACATTGCCTTCGACACCCTGTTTTGGGGAACTAGGGATATTTCTACCCACCCAGAAGTACTGAGTCTTCCACCCCTTGTGGGACGAGTCCTTCTGGGACAGAGACACATAGCTCCTATTTCGTCTCGCCTAGATAAAATAGAACCCCTTGCCCGCCTACGGGTGCTCCTTCAACTCGAAGAAGTAATGAAAAAGATCCAGTGAGGGAATGATCCCGCACTGGCGGCAGAGGAAGTGGAAAGAATAAACGAAGAGATAAGAGTTGGCAACCAGCTTGACAGGAGCCAGTTGGAAGAAGCAAAGGAGTTCAACGACGAAGGGATGGAGGGGGAGGCGAAACCCACTCTTCCAGGATAGAAGAAAGGAACAGAAGTACCAAGAGCGAGAGTCCAGGCTCGTCTCATGGGGGGCAGAAGCTGAAAAATGGTACTTCCAAGGGAGACCATACCGGTACTCCAGCCGCTTCACCTCCGCCTCGTCCAACTCACTATGATTCAGAGTCAGTGACATAAATAACGTCCTCGAGACCCGCCCACTCCCTTGCTCCTCAGCATTCGAACGTTGGTCTGCCATGGAAAGGGTAGGAGAGCTAGAGGAAGATGATTCTGTCGACTCTAGAGGAAGAGGAAGCTACTGAATCACCACTGCAGTAATCTCTCCCTGCTTCGTGAAGGCTACCGCAATTCTCTGCTCCTCCGAGTTACCCTCGTGGCATATGAGCGAACCCCAAAGGTAGAAGCGATGGAGAGCAAAACCCTAAGCCATGGGAGTATAGAATGTAAACAGTGTACAATGCTTATAACCCCCAGTGGGAGGCGACGCGACGTTCTGATATCCAAGAAGAGGGGCCTCCTCGCCTTAATTCGTCAGGATTATCATCATTATGGGCACACTTTCAGGGCAGTCGCTTCATGTGGCCCCTATTAAAGTTGGATCTCCACCCACCTGAGCCACAAAAGTCCAGCCCAAACAGCTACTCGACCAAGCCTAATTTGGCTAGGGAGTAGGAGGGGGACAAGTGGAGAGGGGTATTTCCACAGCCCATGTACGAGCGGCCAAACAAGGTCTTACTAGACCGAACGAGGCCCAACTCCCTCAAGTGACAGCCCTGCCGGGCCCACTTGCCATGAGATAAGCTCAATAAAGTCACTTGGAACCAAGCACTTCCTAGGCGGCCTCTTGGCTCGGAAGCCCGAGCGTCGGTCCAAACGGGGAAGGTCGCCCACCGCTGTCTCATACCCCCTCACTCGAGCTACACTCCCATTGCTCTGGTAAGAGCTAGCGCCCCATGCTTGGGCTGACTGATGGATGCTTATCCCCATAGCCGTTGAGAGTTCTTTGATAGCCAGGAGTTTACAAGGATAAGGGAGACCAAGAGTCCTCGGTTGGGGATGGAGTCCCCTTTGTTTCCTCATCATCGGGCGATGATCGGGGCTTGGATCGCGTTTTTTTGGTGTTTCCTGCCTGTTTCACGCTCGGGTGAGCCTTGCGGCCCTTCCAGGGACCGCTAGGCTCCCTCTGGCGGCCTGCAGGGGGACCGCTAGGGAACTTTGAATGTCGACAAGGCTTAATGGTCCCCTGGGGACCGCTAGGCTTAGGGTGGCGGTCACGCGATAGACTGCTACCCTCGGATTAGCGGTCGTCAGACGACCGTTTCTCCAGTTTGACCGGAGCACCCTCGGGGTGCGTGTTTCCAACAGTTGGGAGCCACGTGCTGGGTAATGGTCGGGGCACGATCGTTTCTTGTTGCCTTGTAGTCTGGTGGGGACCGTTTGGCTGGGGGTAGCGGCCTGGCGATAGACCGTTTGGCCCTTAGTGGCTCGCGCCCTTGCGGTCATGGCTTGATCGTTTGGCTGACCCTTGCGGTCTCAGGTAGACCGCTAGGCCCGCCTTGCGGTCCAGAGAGGACCGCTAGGCTCAGGGGCAGTCCTGAGTGGACCGCCGTCTCGTTTCCTTTCGACTGGTGATTTCCGTGAGTCGAGTTTCACCTCTAGTGACCTGTCCACTAGTCGTAGCTTTCCTGCGCACGTGGGTGCGGACCCACTTGAGAGTGGTGGAGAACGTGACCCGAAGAGACAATTGTTAGACTGGTTACCGTAGGGTCTCCACGCGCAGCCGAGTCCAGGCTTCGGGGGAAGAACTAGCTAGAGGGTCTGACTTAGGGCGCATGGTCTGTGTGTGCACATGTGGTTGGGGGCGTTGGACCTGTGCTGATGAGTGCGACCCCAACTAGTCCTTGTTCGTGGTACTTGTTGAGTGTGTCTCAGTCTCCGCATGAGGCGAGTAGGGAGACACTTGGGCACGGTGTAAAACGTCAGGGGACGTAGTCGGTCTTGCTTCTAGTGGGTAGAGCTCTTGTCTCCTGGCAGTTACGGACTCGTGTTTTGTCGGACCGAGGTTGGTTTGTATCGTACGACTAGTCGCAGAGAGCTTTTCTGTTTATTTATTATTGCTTGTCGATTCTGCCGTACTCTCGTTAGGTAGTGTTACCTTTCGTGCTTGTTCGTGCCTTTCGCTTTGTTTCTTTCGCGCGAGGTGGGGGTCCGCGGGATCCCTATTGAGTCTATGAAATGAGACTCACTCCTGTGTTTTCAGGTGAGGCGGGCTCGTCGGGAGGCGCGCCCGAGGTTCCTCGTGGTTCGTACGGTCAGGGTTAGCTATCAGTTGTTAGAGTCGGGGTATGCCCCGTGTACTTGTACTTTTCCTTCTGTTGACTATACTTAAGTTTTGTAGCTATAATTGTAGGCTTAGTTCTCACCAATGGCTATCGAGAGAGCACAATGACACAAGATGTAGCAGACCGTGCAAGGTCTAAGCCAAGCATTGCAACAGGTGACTTAAGGAAGAGCTAACTGAGCGTAGCTAGAGATTTACATAGGAATTTCAAGAGTATGATCCCTCCTTAGTTTGAGCGATCAATGGACCCAGATGAGGTTGAACACTGGGTAAGGGAGATCGAGAGGATTTTTGAGTTATGCAATGTGCTGATGAGGAGAAAGTCCCACTAGCTACCTTTCAGTTGGAAAGGGATGCCCGTGCATAGTGGGAATCTGTTGAAGCAACTATACCACATGATCAGGTGTCGTGAAAAGAATTTTTAGGTCACTTCAACAACAAGTACTTCTCTGACAAGGTGCAGGAGAGGAAAGCTACCGAATTTACTTTGTTAAAGCAAAGGAGTCTGACTGTGGCTAAATATGAAGCCCAATTTTTGAGGCTATCCTAGTACACACCACACGTTAATGAAGACAAGGAGATTCTTGAATGGCTTGAGGTCCCATTATATTACTCAATTAGCCCTGATGGATATCCAATTGTATGCTGAAATGGTGAGAAGAGCCCAACTTCTAGAGGATGCTATGATCTGTTGTTGACGCCTAAAAATTGGCATCAAGAGCGATGGGCCTCACTAAGCCAAACAAGGGCAGTTAAAAGGAAAAGGCTCATCCAGTGGCTTCAGATAGCTCATCCGACGGCCTTTGATCTGGTGGCTTCAGACAGTTCATCCGGCGGCCTTTGTGGCTCCCTCATCTAGTGGGCACACAAGCACCTTGATCTGATAGGGCCCCCATGCCCATCTAGTGGCGCTCACGACCCCCAGGGGGTTGAATTGGTGGCCTCCAAAGGTTGATCTGATGGCACTTTGAAGCCCTCATCCGACAGCCTCCAAAAGGGGCGAATCGGCGGCTTCCCCCCCATGCCCTATTTTTCCCATTAATGGGCCTATAAACAGGAACGTCGGAGGACATGCCGCTCGTGTGGTGGTGAGAAGAAGGACGTGCCACACATCTGTGCTCGAGCAGTGTAGGAGAAGGTGGATCTCAACACGTCTGCATCCTCGGGCCCTTATACAGTGCATAAGAGGGCGAGGCCTTACCACGTAGCCGTGCCCATGCCCCATGCAGCAGAAGCAGAAAGAAAAAAAACATGTCAACGGGTGCGCCATGTGAGTGTATAAAAGAAGAAGAAGAAGCAAGGGGACGCTGGCCACTTCAAAGTCCCCGAACCCCAAGCGAAGTCATTGGCTAGTCCGAAGGGATTTGCAAAAAGGGAGAGTGTGA
>JANBPO010004920.1:8384-34082 GCA_024336825.1 Amorphophallus titanum | reverse complement strand
CCACCACTCCCAGGTGGGCCGACACCAAGTGTCGTCAGGCTACGACTAGTGGAGGCTCACTAGACACAGAGACTCTCTGAAAGAAACTTTGAAGTGTGGACAGGGTAAACACTCACCTGTCGCACGCACTACGAAAACACAAGGCAATACACAAAACTACTGCCAGACTTAGGATAGACAACTAGACCTACACACATCGATCCTTGAGTCACATGACTCGGGTCAAGATCGTCGTACATCACAGCAACTTACCGTTAATCAGCCTAGTCCCTAAGCCAAAATCACGATAAAACACAAGTCCTCAGCCCCTAGGCTGCACATAGGACTCTCGACTCCATATAACACGAATCACGGAACATGAGAGAACATCGCTACCCTCAAACCTCATAGGCATATAAATCGAGGTAAGATGATACCTCTAAGCATCCAAAACTAGAGTCTCGATCCATACAGGATAACCAAGACACTTACGAGGTCACATGTCAACCACTGGGTCACAACCGGGTTGACCAGAAACCATAATGACTCTTGAAATCACAGAAAACACTACTCGGTATCATGGCACTTCCGAACACCCTATCACACGGTCACAACCCTCGTAGGACGTCCATGACATCCACGTACAATAGGGTAACCAAGGGGCCAAAGTCAAGCCAATTAACATGAAAGAAAAACAAACACTACTCAGGATGAGACTACCCTTCCGGGATCCCTCGACACACAGATATGACTCTCACAGAATACCCAAGGCATCCATCGAGTCAAATGCCAACAAGACATTGAATCCTCGGTTCACTAGAGCTCGAGACAACTCAAATAAAACCCCAAAAATAGAGACCATTAACGCGGTGCATGCCAACGTCATGATGGTTAATGCGTCCATAGGATGGGTCGCGATGACACCAGAACGCATCCAACGCTCATAGCACGTCAACGCGTTGATGCGGCCCAAGCCTAGGTCACGTTAATAGACGCGGCCATAGCCTCCAGCGCGATAAGACAAGAACACGGTTAAGACCTAGGGTGCATTAATCAAGATCGCGGCCATCACCTAGGTCGTGTTCTTCAGGATCGCGTCCAACACAAGGACTAAGTTCCTTACCACCCTAATGTTCATCTTCTTAGATGAACGCAGCCACACTATATAGCGCGTTAATAAATGCACCCCCTGGGAGCTCCGCATTACAACGTAGAACCCAGAAACAAGTAAAATCCATGGAAAATGTCGTTCCACGCCCCAATCATCTCCAGAACCACGGGGATACATCCAAAATCACAAGGCCAACCTTCCATAAGCCGGAAGGGGCCAACAAACCACCAAGCGACTCCGAAACGGGCGTAATTGATGCCCCTGTAGGTAGAATTTTTTTCTGGTTTGTTTTTTGCATTTTCGCCCTACTTTCTAGTGTTAGATTTCAAGGGATCAAATTTAATGGTGACCTGGTTGAGGGGAAGTAATGGTCCTGCCTTATTTTCCATCTCAGGAGATTAGGGTTGCCAGTTCTCATCTTTTGAGTTCGTTCTGCTGTGTTATCTAGTTCTTTGAATTTCCCACTTGCTTTTGTCAATTACATTACACATGAAGCGAGAGCTGGATGTTTACTTTATTTTGTTCATGCGACCAGGGTGAAGGACCAAATTATATGTCACTTATCCGTTGAGGAGTACTCTTCCTCTCAAATCGGTTCTTCCAGCAAAGAAGGGGAAGGAGGATGCTGGGCGGGTTGTATGGGGATCTTCCTCCACCATCCTCATCGGCCAATGCTGATGAAGAGAGAAGCAGCAACAACTCGGCTGTCTGGTCGAGCAGTGCCAAGATGGCGCCGCCCACCTTGAGGAAACCTTCATCTATGTATACGCCGCCACCATCTGTGTTGAGAAACCAGCAGTCGCAGAGCAAGGCAAAGGCTGTTGCCTTGCCAGCCATGAAAGCTGCGAGTACCTCTGTTTTGTCATCCTCGTTACCTGAAAATGGCATAAAAAGTCCATCATTTCAGCCGGCACTTGTCGGGGTGACATCTACAATAATTGACGAGTATGATCCTGGAAGGCCAAATGATTATGAGGAGTACAGGAGAGAAAGAAGTAGGAAGGCGAAGGAGGCTGCTATACGTAGGGAACTTGAGAATAGGCGTCGGGAAGAAGAGGAGAGAGAGCGAGAACGTGAGCAGAGAGAAAGAGAGGCTTCTGAAAGGGAGGCAAGGGATCATGAGTCAAGATCTTCATCACTCAATATTTCAGGCGAAGAGGCTTGGAAACGACGAGCTGCATTGAGTGGTGTTCCACCAAGATCACCTTCTCCACCATCCAACTCAGAAGGTTTCACCATCGGAAAGTCAGGATCTGATGGTCTAGGTGTTGGTGCTGGTGGACAGATGACTGCTGCTCAGAGGATGATGGCAAAGATGGGCTGGAAGGAAGGCCAGGGATTAGGGAAGCAGGAACAAGGAATTACAACCCCTTTGATGGCTAAAAAGACAGACAGAAGAGCCGGCGTTATTGTAAATGCCAGTGAAACTAAAGCAGAGAAGAAACCAAAGAGTGTCAACTTCAACACCCCACCTACTCGAGTTCTGCTTCTTAGGAACATGGTATGTACCCTGATGTTATTCCCTTTTAATGACGTTGGAGTAACCTACCTATTGTATTTCGGTAATGTCTTCTTTTAGTTGTTATGGCCCCAAAGCTGTGGATCAGCGGTTGTAGGGATCTATTCCCCGAAGCTATGGATCAGTAGTGAGAAGCTGTGAATCAGAAGTAAGTCACACTCGGTTTGAGTTGGGGGTGGATGTAGGCTTACACCGAACCACCTAAAATTTCCTGAGTTTTGTGTGATTGATTTGTGGTCTTTGCTCACTCGCCTGCGTGTGTTGTGCTTGTATCTTTGTTACTACAGCGCATTAGCGATTGTCAAGGATCTCATCATTTCTTTCGTCTACATACTCTTCCATAAATTGAATTTAATTCTGCAATG
Source organism: Amorphophallus titanum (assembly GCA_024336825.1). Classification (NCBI taxonomy): domain Eukaryota; kingdom Viridiplantae; phylum Streptophyta; class Magnoliopsida; order Alismatales; family Araceae; genus Amorphophallus; species Amorphophallus titanum. The sequence goes on along the minus strand of JANBPO010004920.1, from coordinate 31,108 downwards.
GTTATTCTTTTAATTCTGCATCTGTTTACCTACTGTTGTCAAGTTTTAGAGGGTAGAAGTTATAAGAGGGTAGATCTATTCACCCCCTCCCCCTCTAGATCTTAGAGTCTATCCTATCCCAACAGTTGCGGCCTGCTCGGGTGATCTTACCACTCCATCCGTGAGCGTCCCAACTGTTGCTGTTGTCCCCCGCCAGGCCGGGCAGCCCCCATTCTCCGCGAGCATCTCTAGCAGCCCTTCACCAGCCCCTATCATGCCGTCTTTGTCGCCTTTGCAGCCTCACCTCATCATCCTAGCCTTGCAAGTAGACCTCCGCGAAGAGGCCCCTCTGCCCCCTACTGCTCCCCCGGCTGTTGTGGACTCCCTTGCCACCGCGGTGCTGCCCGCACCCCCCGGTGCCTACGAGCCTGCATCACAAGATGACCCTTCGCTTCCACCATACGCTGTCGCATCCCTCTAACCTGATCATGGCATATCTACCGGCGCCTTTGTGGCTTCTAAGGGACGTGCAGGCCGTCGAGCTGCTCAGGATCATCGTTGGCCTACCTCAGAGGGCATCTGTCTACTGGGCCCTATTTTGGTTTATGGTGATGCTGCTCCTAAGCAGGCCGACCCTGAAGCTACTGCTCGCTTTGCTGCTGCCAACTTCGTGGTTTTCAGCCCCCTTCAGCCTCTGTCTCCGTCCAATCCGGCGTAGGTGACCTTGGATAGTCCTCCTAGTGTAGGCGTGACGGCGACCCCGACGATCTTCTTTCTTCTGAGACTTGCTCGATTGTGGACACCATTGATGAGCAGGCCTTCAACTTCTATGATTCCAACACCAACCTCGACCGCCAGAACACTAGAAGCTCCCGGCGTAGATCCAACCGTCCTCGCCATTAGCGCTTGTAGTTCTTAGTGCTCCTTGCCCTCTCGCCTTGTGGCTTGTATTGTGTCTACCTCCTTGGGGCGTTTCTAGGTTCTTTGGGCCTCTTCCTTTGAGGTCTTGCTACTACTAGCTCTTATCGGTTGTAGCTGGTTGCATGTTCTTTCACTTTTGGGTTTTCATCCGCAGCCCCAGTTCTCAACCCCCAACATCCCCCTCCACCTCCCACAGCCATTAGCCCCTCACCCTCCCTTGCGTACCTTTGTCCCTTGCCACCCCTATCATCACCTATCACCACCCTACTCAGCCCACTTCTCAGGCATCAGTAGAGGCACGAGTTGCAGAGCCTACCTTAGAGTTATCGTGCATCTTTTGGTGGCGTGCTATACATCTCTGGAAAGCACGTCGAGGCAGCTTCATAGCCAAGGTGGTCTTGCTGGCATCCGACATCCCAACTGCCTAGAAGAGCCATTCTTCTCTGACTGCATAGTAAAGGTCCTGTGAGTAACCTGAAGCCACTTCCAAAAGCTCCCACGGTCACGTCCCTACGTTTCATGAGGTGCCACTTGGCTGAGAGCTCCTCCGATAAATATTCTTCCATTACCAAGAAGCGACACTCTGTTTGGCATCCGGAGTAGTGTTTTCTCAATTTTCTCCCTCGGATGTGCGGTTCTGTCCACTTCTAGACTGAATAGAGACCTGACCACTGTTCGGGCTGCTCCGGTGTCCTCTGACCTCCTACGGCATTCCCATGGTCACGTTTCGAAGAGGACTTGATGAAGGTTCCAGAGACTCTATCCACACTCGATTCAGAGTTCGGGAGCGCTTGTGGCGGCCTCTTCTTTCTGCTACAGAGGCACCTCTACTGTCCGAACGAGAGGTCAGGGACCTTTTTGCGGCCTGTCCCCGACCAGAACCGGCGACCAGGGAATTCAAAAAAATTCTAACGTCATCCTGATCCAGTTATGAAGATTTTTCAACTGGTCTCATCATCGAAAAAATTTAGGAGCGATAGCAGCAACAGTAGCATCAACTCTGACTGTCAGTCCCCTATTCCAGAGAACAGGCAGAACCGACGTCGTCCACCCATTCGGTCTCATCTAGGCTTTCCCCTTCCCCGCCTGGCCGGATTAGCGTCCCTCCCTGCGTGGAGTTAGTGTTTGTATGTAACCTCTATTTCCCCGCCACTAGCCCATCTCTCCTGCGTGAGGAGTAGTTCATGTAACATTTAAACATGGAGAAGCTTCACCGACGCAGTGTGCGGGGAACCCACACTTCCCCCCTCGCCCACATATCTGACTCGGGATCGCTGTCTTCACGCCGATCAGGTATATGCTGAACCACCCCTGGATATTTGTGTTCAACTAGTATCATTTCTAAGTTCAGCCGGCGAGGAAGAGAGTGCCCGATCCCGTGACTTCCCACTCACGAGTGGCCACTGCGGATTGAGTGAGGAGAGAACCCGTGCCCTCAAGGCACGACGTCTGCCCCACTGATGTGGGTGCTCCAATCCTAGGCACCACCAGAAGAACAGCCAGCTACGTCCACTGACGTCTTATGCTGCGCCTACTAGTGTCTTGTCCATGTCACCTACCGCAAGGAGTAGGCCGAGATAAAGACACTACTAGAACCAGAATAGTACCATAATGTGAGCGACTAGTCAAGGTCACATCTGACGATGCAAGTCCAAAGTCCTTGACCACGTGTGCACACACTGGCTATCGCCTAAGCCAGGCCTTTAGCTAGTATTCCCCCTTCGAAGGACGCTATGGTTGACGAGGGGCCCACGAAACCAACCTAAGAACTATAAACTGGGAAAGTGCCCTACTACAAGAGCCATCACATCGAAGCGTGCCGTAAGGCTACCACTAGTGGAGGCTCACAAGACATGGAGACTCAAAACATGGGTGCGGAAGTACAGACAGGCAAGAGAGCACTGTCGCACGTACTCCGAAGCACCAATGGTAGTACAGCCACTACCGACAACTCTAGACAAGGCAACTAGACCTACTCACGTAACGTTCCTTGAGTCAGATGACTCGGAGGCAAGATCGTCACAGACAACGGAATAAGCTGCCAATCGGTCTACTCCTAAGCCAGAGGAAACAACGCTCCGCAGGAAACGACTCATAGAGACCCGAGGGAACACCGAGGATCCTCAGCACATCTAGATACGCAAATCGAGACAAAATGATACCTCGAGGCATCCAGAGACACGGTCTCGAATTGGACAAAGCTGTCGAGACACAGACAATGTCACATGTCAACCCCTGGTCTCACCGGGTTGACCGAAATCTAACACGACAAATACACACAGATGCATACACAGACACACACACTGCATGCACAAGCACTCCTGGCCATCCCATCATGATCACTGCCCTCATAGGATGTCAACAGACACCCGGGCAAACCACGAGATCAAGCTAAGACAAGCAGAAACTGGAGCGGTGGACAACGACGACACTCTGGGCAAAGCGAACCACCACTCAACCGCTAGGCGAACCCAGCAGTCAAGAGGCAGTCGCTATGCATCCAGAGACAACGACACTGACCGTTCTAGATTGAGTCATTAGGGTACTGCCGTAGTCAAAGAAAAGACCACACCTAGTCACCTAAATCGATCGATGCAGAAATCACTGACACACAGACACCGCCCTAAAACACAAACCTAAGATAGACAGACACACCGAACAGAACAGAACAGACCAACGGCCATCACGGCCACAACAGGACTGTAACGCACCTCTATAGGGGCATTACACTGCTATAACACACCAACACAGGGGAGTTAGGGCAAGCAGACCTAAAATCTAAAGCATACCATGTAACACACCAAGACAGACGCGCCACATCATGTATATTTATAAAATTTTAACCTCACTCTCTCTCCCCCAATCGAACTCTCTCTCTCCCTCTCACGTTTCTCTCTCTCCCTCACCCCCTCTCTCTCACACTCACGATCGCTCTCTCTCCCTCTCTCGCGGTTTTGGTTGTAACGACAGCAGACAGAGACGCCGAGGGTACCGTTGGAGAGGTCATGACATGAGGATTGCGTGGACGCTGACCTCGTCTCGATCCGCAGTGTGTGGAGGCGCGTGGGGACGTGAGATCGCCGTGGCTTCCGTCATCCGTTCGGCGCTGGAACATCGACCTCATCGCGCAATAGGTAGGGGGACGGATTCCTCATCTCGCTAGGAACACTTTGACACCACATGCACGCCCATCTGCGGCCATTTTCCTCATTTTCTGTGCATGATTCCATGTTATTGTATTTTAGCCTAATTTTCTAAAAATGATTCCATGGGCATTATCTTTAAGTTTTGATGGCATGTATGGGAGTGGAATGGTTGGTTTAGCATGGCATGTTAGCTAGAAATTCCATTCCCCTTGTCTTGAGCCGACCCGGAGGGGTTTTGGCTCGAGCCGACCCACTCTCATCACTATGGTAATGGCGCGGTCACCCCGCGACTGTTCCGTGGTCAGCGGTCAACTCCAGACTAGCTAATCCCTTTGAGTGGTTCAACTCGGACAGCTTAATACCCTACGCGGCACACTCCTAGCCGTGTAGCCCATGAACTATAGGGTAGTGTACACTAGAATGGCCCCAGTGCGTCTGTTCAATTCTGTTGAGCGGCCTATCGACCGACCGCCTAGGGGACTCCCCGTTTCTCTGAGTGGTTAAGGGTTAACCGCCTAACACTTTGAGCGGCTTATCCTCAGCCGTGTGACCCCTGTATGCCTAGCATTGAGCGGCGGTGACTCAACCGCTTAGGGAGATTGAGCAGCCAGTCGTTCGACTGTTCAGTCATAGTGCGGCCTGTTCCAAACTGCCTAATTCCTACAGATTCCACTTATTAGCATATCCATGTTATTATGCATTTAATTGTTGCACTGTCGCCATGTTTAAAGTATTTTATGAAACTGTGGCATTATTTTATATCTCGATAGAATTACTTTCTCTTTCCTCATGATGGAACCACTAGTTGTAGCCCAGCGACCTCTAGTGTCGGCCAGCCCGGGAGAGGTGGAGGGGCGTTCCCGTCATATGGTTCTTAAGCTAGTTATCGAGGGCCCCCGACTCTTTACCGTAGCGTCCTACGAGGGGGGAAAACTAGCTAGAGACCTGACTCTAAGTAGGAGTCAGTGTGTGCACACGTGGTCAGAGGTCTGGACTGACACTGACGAGTGTTACTCTGACTAGTACTTGATTCTGGTACTGTTACGCCTCTCGCTTGTTGTGTTTCTCTGACTTGCGAGTTACTTGAGACGCAGTGTAAGCCGTCAGTGGACGCGTCTAGTCTCTACTTTCTAGTGGTCTTCCCTTCTTCCTTCTTCCTATCACTTGGTTAGTTGAGGTTTATTCTATTGGTAGATTTAACTCCTGACGCTTATATTGATATTAAATTGGCACATAGTTAGCTGTTATGAACTGTTTAGATAGGTTTTGCAGCTTTACTATAATTGTGTTTAAATTATACTAATGCATGTTTATTGCTATAAATGCATGCTCCAGTTGCCTTTGCATATTTGCATGTTTAGTTGCGAGGTAGGGATCCGCGTGACCCCAACTGAGTCTGGCTGTGACTCACCCTTCCTTCTTTCAGGTGAACAGCCTCAGCCGTCTGCCTGTGGTTCTCGAGTTTTCGATGACCATCCTTAGCTTGCCAGTGGTAGTCGATTTGTCCTTTTTGTGTACTGTTGACCGGGGTATGTCTCGTATAGTTGTACATTGGACTCTTGTGTAGTGTTGGGCTTTTCCCCCCTGTGGCTCTGGACTATTAAATATGCTTACCACTCAGATATTTTTAAATTACTTCCGCATTAAAGTCCTAATTCATTGCTTTATTAATATTACGCGCGCGTAATTCCAATTCGTTATGCATCCCCTCGACAAACTTCTGCAACCCTTACGGGCCTCATCAGCCTCTTGGGTGACTTCCCCAAGCTCCTGGTATCGGTAGTCTGATGATATCAGGTTATCGGTATCTGGATCTCCTGGGTCATTACAGTCGAGCACGGAGGTCCTGAGATAAGAGAAATCCTAGTGCACATGTAAACATGTTTTGGGCCATCACTTTGAGATGCTCGTGCCACTCCACCAGCTTCTTTAATTTGGATACGCGGTTGGTCACCCTCTTACTCAAACTGAGTGTGCCTATCATGTAGTGGAGTGGGCTCTTTAGGAACATCCTAGAGGCTCTTTGGGCCACCTCGCATGGGTCGAACTTGAAGTGGAGGTCGACCCTACTAGTAAACAAAAGCATTGAGCCATAAAGGGGCCTTCCCATGGAAGCCAAGGTTAGCCCACTATAGAGGTAGGCTAGGACAGCTGGCCCAAGCCTCTTGCCTTTCCAACTACCCAACATCGTGTGTATTTGTTCTTCTTCCACAAAATCATCCACCAAAGGAAAGAGGTGTGCTCCTGCAAGGCAATCCACAAACATCTTCATGACCTCTTCCAAGTCTTCCTTGTCATCTTGGGCTTGCTCCAACGCCTTGATGGTCGACGTCACAAACTTCTTCAAGTTAACTCCTTTCGCGGCACGGATTTGATCTATCATCTTTTTGCTCATTATAACACTCGCCAACACCTCATGAGTGCTAGATTTCCTTGGCATGGCTGCCATGCTTTCCTCCTCTCCTTGCTTTAGTCTCCTTAGACCAAGGAGCATCTCTGCCTCTTCTAGGAGAATGGTGGCCTCAAAAGTAGGAAATAGAAAGGTATGAGTGTGTGGGTGCCATATCTCTATAAGGGCTCCCATGGCGGCCCAATCAAGGTGTACATTGTGATAATGTTTGGCATGTGTTACAAGGCCTAGGAGGTACCATAAAGAGAGGATGGACCTCATGTCTAAGGTAATTTGGAGATTAGAGGAGCGAGCCATGGGATGTTGGAGTATCTCCTTGGGCCCGAGATACGTCGGTAGTCTTGAAAATAAAAGAAAAAGAAGAGAAGAGAAGAGAAGAGAAAGAAGAATGCAATTAGTGCTTGAAGGAAGTTAAGAAGAAGCTAGAAGAATTAGAGGGAATTCTTGATAACTTACATGGTTGGCTGCAATTCTTCTACTTATATGGCCATTGATCTCCGATATTCTTGGGAATCCAAGCCTTGTTTTCTTCATAGGGCACTACACTAAGTTCTCCATGTCTAAAGCTTCGAAGCTCCTTGTTTTGCTGGTTTTCCCATGTTTTCCCTTGCTTTCACCCTCCAAGCCTTGATCTTGGACCACCTTGGAGCCTTTGGACCTCTTATTTGATGCAAGTAGGAGCTTTGGAGGTGCTATTTATAGAGAGGAGACTCCAACTTGCCAGAGTAGCTCGAATTCGAGCAAGATTGGGTCTGGAAGATAATCTTCTGAGCAGGAAGCAGACTTCTGGAATCGCAAAAATTCCTTAAATGGCGTTCGGGGTAGTAGCCATGAATTCCTTAAATGGCGTCCGCTGTGATAGACGCCAATTCTTAATTTGGTGCCCTTATAGGGAAACGCCAATTCTTTTAATAATGAAAATATCTTTATTCAACTCATTTAATTACACAAAATTAATTATTATATTCTAAATTATAAGTAAGTGTGATAAATGTATATTTGTTATTATTAAAGCCCATAAACCAATGCAAATGACATGAATTAAGATGGGAAAATACACACTTATCAATGCTTCAAGGTACTATTTTACCTCAGTTTGTGTGTCCAGGTGTGCTGAGGGTTCTTGGTGTCCCCTCAGGTCTCCGTGTGTCGTTTTCTTTCGGAGTGTCATTTTCCCTTGACTTAGGATTAGACCGATTGGTGGCTTATTCCGTCATTTGCGATGATCCTGACTCAGAGACTTCGGACTCAAGGACTGTTGTAGCGGTAGATCTAGTTGCCTTGTCCTGAGCCTATTGGTAGTCTCCTACGCTGCCTTTGGTGCTTCGAAGTATGTGGTTCAGGGCACTTTTGCCTGCATGTACTTTGGCACTTGTGTTTTGGAGTCAGCGTCTTGTGAGCCTTCACTAGTCGTAGCCTTATGGCACGCTTCGGCGTGACAGCTTTTACAGTGGGGCACTTTCGGTTCATGATTTTTAAGATAGTCTCTGTCGACTCCCACAGTTCCCATGCATCCACAGGGGGAGAAAACTAGCTAGAGGCCTGGCTTCGACAAAAGCCAGTGTGTGCACACGTGGTCAGGGGCTTTCGACTGATGTCGATGGGCATTACCCTATCTAGTCACTCGCGACTTGGTTATTGTTCTGGTTCTGACAATGTCTTAATCTCTGCCCGACTGCGGGTATTGATGATGAGACACTAGTAAGCGCAGCATAAGACGTCAGTGGATGCAGCTGGCTGTTCTTCTAGTGTGGGGCACTCCAGTCACGTGATGCGTGACTCTTCTCTTCGTGGTTCGCCTTGCGTTTCTCATGTGTCGTGACCTTCTGGGTTAGCCCTTTGTGGTTGTACTCGGGGTCAGTGTCTGCCACTTGCACAACATTCTAGTTGTGTATGTGGCAGTGTGCACGTCGTCCTTGTCGTGTCGTCGGTCGTCTGTCTAGGTTTTCCTAGGTTTTTCTTATTGTCCTTGCAGGCCTTCATTTGGAGCCTGGCATCGTCTTGACAATTCGGTAAGCTTCTGACTTCATTAGTTCAGAGTTCACCCTTTTGTCTTTGCTTGTGGTAGGGTCTGTTTTGTAGGTTCCTTGCTTCGGTAGTTCAGCAACTCCTGACTCTGTCAGCTCTGAGTCGCTCGCCTGCCCTTGCTTGGAGTAGTTTGGGGTATCATGGTTAGTTCGGTAGCCGTTTCTTGTACGACTTCTTCCTTCCCCTCTTCCTTAGCTTGCTCCCTACTCCTGCTCCCTGTTCTGTTCATGGTCACCCCCCCCTCTTACTAACCCGATGTCGTCGCCCCTCACTGCACCCCTGTCACCTCCTCACCACGCCGGACTCCCACACAGACCAGTAGACTCCCCCCTACAACTCACCTCCCCTCACCACCGACAGACGCCCGCCGCAACCACCACCCAGCCACCGCCGCTCCACTGCTAACACACACTACACCACCGTTCGCCCCCCTCCAGCCATCTGCACACCGTCGGCCACCTTCCGGCCACCTTCACCTCCTCCATAGGCCGCGCCCACCATCGCCGACGTCCTCTCGCTCCCTCTCTCCTTCTCTCTCTAACACCCCCTACCACCTGCTGCCACTCTCCACCGTCGACCCCGCCATCATGCGCAACCACCGACCGCGGCACCCTCCTCCTCCGTGCCACCTCCCCTCTCTCCCTCTTCCTAAACCTCTCCCACAACCTTCCTCTCTCTCTCTCTCTAACCTTCCCATGCACACACGTCGACAGCCCACTCATCCCGCCGTTCCCTCCCTCTATCTCTAGCCCACACACCCACCATGGGAGACCCCGATGCAAACCTCCTCATTGTCGGACACCACCTCCAACTGTCGTCGCCACCCCCTCGCCGTCGAACGCCCCCGCGGCCGCACTCTCTCTCTCTTACAGCCACACACACGCCTCCAACTGCGAACGCCGGCCTCCCCTTCTCCCCACCGCACCCCCTCCCCATCTCCTCTCCTCTCATCACACCTCCACTACGCCGGCCTCCCCACACCTGCTAGCATCTCCCTCATACCACCGGCCACCTCCTCACACCCCAGCCACCCCGCGGCCCTTCACCAGTGACCGCCCACAGCAGCCTTCCTCCGCGGCCTCGTTTCCCCTCCTCGCTCACCTACGGTGCCTCACGCCACAGTCTCTTCGCCGGAGCCCCTGCTTGCCGGCATCGACGTCCATCCCCCCGTGAAGCTGCTCTCCCTCTCACCCGTGTTCTCTTTCTCTCTCTATCTCTCTCTCTAACTCACGCACACATACACGGTTCCCCCTCCCTGGCGCTATCTCTCTCTATCTCTCTCCTTCTCTCCCTCTTTCTCTTCCGCCCTCTCTCTCTCTTCTCTCTCTTCTCTACATCTCTCTCTAACACACACACACTTATTTTATTTCATTTGTTTTATATGTATGCTTATTGTTCTTAAAACCTTACTCCCCTCTCTACTTCTATATTTTCTCCCTCTATTTCTATCATTTACTTTTAAGTCCTTCTTACCTCTCACCATTTCTTATCCCTACTTATATCATCTTCTCTAAACGTCTTTCTAAAAAATAATAATAATAAAAAGAGATAAAAAAGAGCTCCCTCGGTCATTTGGGGGCTTCCCCCTTGTTTTCCCCCTCTCCCGTGGAGGTATGGGGGTGTGGGAAAGATTTTTGGGGTTTCCTCGCCGTTCCGTTCTCGGAACGGTGTGGCGGTCGTTTCAGAGACCGTCACAGGCTGTGACGCCCCTAGGTGGGTGCATTATAGGCCGTGACGCCCCAAGAGGGGTGCGTCACAGGGTCTAATTTTGTCGGCAGGGCGTTGGTCGCTCTGGCGGTCTCACGATAAATCGCCAGAGGGTGTGACGCGCCTGGGTTCTATCGTTACAGTATTTCTGACCATTTGGGTCCTGTTCCTCTGGCGACCGTGGGTACATGCACCAGAGCGCTGTGACGCCCTGGGGAAGGTGCATCAGTGCCCGTGTTCATGTGTCTTCTAACACACCTAGGGTGGTCCGTTAGAGTCTGTGATGCCCTAAGAAAGGTGCGTCAGAGACCGTGTCGTTGTGTTCTCTGACGCACCAAGGGAGGCGCGTCAGGGAGCTGTGACGCCCTGAGGTAGGTGCATTAGAGACAGCTATGGCGCTCCATTGTTGGACCGTAAGAGATTGTGACGGCCCAAGGTTGGACCGCCAGGCGATTCTTTCCATGTAACTGGGTTTTTTGTGTGTCGCGTTGGTCTTCGGTCAACCCGGTTGGGATCCAATGGTTGTCCTTCGACCTTGAGAGTGTTCCAAACACCGTGAGACCGGTGTCCGTGTTTTGAGGGTGTTCCAGAGGGTCCGAGTGACCCTATGTGTGTGTGTGTGTGTCTCGTGACTTAAGGACCGTTGAGTTTAGTAAGTCTAGTAGGCTGTCTAGAGTCTGGTGGCCTCAGGTCACCTATTACTTCATGTTACTAATAATGGGTGTATGCGTGGTTTTTAGTGTTCATGTTTAGTGAACCCCCACTAGTCGTAGCTTTCCTGCGCACACGCGTGCGTACCCACTTGGGAGTGGTGGAGAGCGTGGCCCGAGTTAGACGGTGAGTAGGCTGGTTACCGTAGGGCCTCTACGTACCACCGAGTTTGGGCTGGTGGGGGAATTATCAGCTAGAGGACAGACCTAGAACATATGGTCTGAGTGTGCACACGAGACTGAGGCTTCAGACCCACACTGATGAGAGCGACCTTAGCTAGTCCTTATTTTTTGGTACTCCTAGTTACTGTGCGTGTCTGAGTCTCACGCCCAGGGTATTGTAGCTAGACACTTGTGATGCGGTGTAAGATGTCAGGGGATGCATCTGGTCGTTCTTCTAGTGGGTGGTGCTCCCGTCACGTAACGTGAGTTGTCGTGTCCCAGATTTTCGTTTCTCATCCGCGAGATGGAGTTTCAGGTGTTATTTTCTGGCGACATAGGCCAGGGGCCGTACGGTAACCAGCCTAAAAATCGTCTCACTCGGGTCACGCTCTCCACCACTCCCAGGTGGGTCCGCACGCGTGTACGCAGGAAAGTTTTAACTAGTGGGGGTTTACTAAACGTGAACACTAAAAATCATGCACACACCCATTGCGAGTAATACGAAGTAACCGGTGGTTGAAGGCCACCAAACTCTGGATAGCCCACTAGACCTATTAACCCAATGGTCCTTGAGTCACGAGACTCGGGGTTAAGACCATTGAACATGATGGCACAACACCATCAATCTAGCCTAGTCCCTAGGTCTGAAACCATGGTAACGCGGAACCCACGGACACCTCAAAACACGGATGCAAAACCTCCAGGGTGACCAGGACACTCACGAGACCAAAAGTCTACCACTGGGTCACAACCGGGTCGATCAGAGGCCAACACGACACTCAAGCGGCCACGGGACAAGCCACTAAGGTAAACCAACAACACACAGGGATGAGCGGTTCTGGGAGGGCCGCACAAGGGATGCACGGTCAGGGACAGCCCGTTCAAAGGGGGGACGGACGGACCCTACCAGGCCGCACAACCATGTGTGGTCTATAGTGCGACCGCACAAGCCCCAAAACCCAGAGGGGATGAATGGATTGCTCATAGCTGCTCAAGGAGATGAACGGCTCAGGGCAGTCTGCTCAAGGGAACGGATCCAAAAACACTAACGGGGGATGGACAGTCAGGGCTGGGCCGCCCAAGACTATGTGCGGTTAGGGCCTAACCGCTCATGCCCACCGACCATTCGGTCAGAACGGTTTTGACCAAACCGCTGACTCGAACTGACATACTACAGTGTCAGTCAAAATGGTCTTGATTGGACTGCTCATCACGACTGACACTTAGTAGTTGACCAAGGGTCAACAGGGATGAACGGTCAGACCCTGGCCGCTCAACCCAACGAAAAGATAGGCGGTTAGAACCTAGCCGCCCAAGGGGGGATGGGCGGACCCTAACGGGCCGCACAACCATGTGCAGTCTATCGTGCAACCGCACAAGCCCCCAAATCCCTGTGGGGATGGATGGTCTAGAGCCAGCCGCCCATACCTTGGATGGGCCCTGGTTCGACCGTCCAACTGTCACAGCGAGCAACCCCAGGGGTTCATCCGATCGTGGCCTTTCCACGCCCCGTTCATGCCGAGACGAAGGGGATACAGCCACAATCACCCTGGCAATCACATGGACTCTGACCGGAGTCAAAACGACACACGAATCGCAAGAAACGGGCGATTCTAACGAAATCACCCAAATGGGGTTAACGAGGTTCCCGGCCTCCTACCGGCCAGAAGACCCTGGGATCGTTTCTTCTGGCTTTAGATTGACGTTTGGGGGAGAGCCTCCAAAAGGATGAAGTTACAGATGTAGGGAGAACCCCCTCTGTAGCACCCTTGATAATTAGAGGAATAAACATTCTTAAATAAATTAAAATTTTTGCATCGAAATAATTATAATGAGCCTCGACACACGTATCATAATAAATAGCCAAAAATAAATAAGCCTACTGAATTAGCGTCCACAATAATGGACGCGATTCAAATATAGCGCCCAACAGAACGGATGCTATTTATTACTAATCTGAACATTTAAAAGAAAATTGTGCCCTCTGTGATGGACGCTAATTATTATCGGCGCCCTATAGTCTGGACGCCAAAAGCCCCACAATCTTTATATCAAACCAGCATGAGACCTCATATCGCAAAGTCAAAACCATGCACGTGCAACCTATCAGATAACCACGTGCAAACCCATGCTTAATCGGGTAGGCAAGATGTTAGGTTTAGGGTTCTGAACAAAATATGGTTAGCGACTGCTAACCTGGAAGGAGGAAAAATGATACACAATAAGTTTAAAATCCTGCCATTTTACTAAGCCCAAACCTTCCGTTTCTAAGCGATGGAACTCTCCAGAACCCTGCATGGTTATAAAAAACACACCCACGTCGAACCTCCATTTCTTCCATTTCCATCGAGTGACCTTCTTCCTGCCGTTGCTTCCTCTTTACTACGGCATTCTCTTCCTCCTGTTGGTGTACCATTCATCGTTCTGTCGCTGCCGAATGTCATCGTCCTCTTCTTCTTGCTGCCATCTTCCTCCTACGAACATGACCTGCATCCTCTTCTTCCTACTGAACGAGGAGTGAAGGGGTGGTTCTACTTCCTTCTTCCTCCTCCTACGCTTGCAACCAAGAAGACACGTAAAGGGCATCTTCCCTTCATTCTTCTTCTCCTTCCTGTTGCTGTGGAAGCGACCGAGCTCTATTTTCTCTGCTTTCTCTTCCTCCCACGATCTTGACTGCAACGTGAAGGGGCTTCTTCCTCTACTTCTGCTCTTCTTCATGCCGCATTGTAGTTGCTCTTACCGTGGTCGAACGTGGAGGGGGACACTTCTTCCTCTATCTTCTTCCATCTTCATCCTGCTGAGTGCCTGCATAGAAGAAGCATGCCCTTCTTCTTCCTCCTGAGAGTTGCTCTGTTTGAAACAAAGCACCGTTTCAACGCAAGTCTTCATCTTGTTCATCACCCAATCGATCCTAAAGGTAGGTTTTATCTACTCCTTTGACCCAACGAGATTAAAAATAACTTAAAACGTGTTAAAGCATGCATTGTTATCATGTCTTAACTTCAGTAGTAAATAACAAGATGCAGAACTAAACTGAATAGTAATAGGAATCACTAACGCGTACCTGAGTGGAAGAAGCGGTCTGGTAAATGACTGTCAACTGGCTAAAACGGCCCTGACAAGACCGCAACAAGTAACAGACTTATAGAAACACAAATGGCAGGAACAAAGGGGAATGAACATACCTGAGGCAGAGCAAAGCGGTCTATCGACCGGCTGCTAGATGCTAGAAACAGTCGACAGAGGACCGCAACCAATCCAGGGAATAGTAAACGACAAAAAATGAAATGAAAAATCTGAGGAGACTAAAGACTCACCCAAACAAATACAGAAGAGCAGGCCAACAGTGTCAGAAGCACAATGGGCATAAGGCATCCCACCATGATCACCAAAAAAAGGGGGATGTAGATATCTTTTCTCCTCCCTATTTCTAAAGAAAAGTGCGTGTGGGTGTGTGAGTGAATGGATGTGACCAATGTGGTGTTAAATAGAGCATGAAAGGAACAAATAACACGATGGAATCAATCACCCACGCACACTATCAGATCGTGATCGCCACCAAGGTGACTAGTATAAAGAGAGGTGCACTACGTACCTTGGAAAATGAAATGGATGGAGACACTCGCCCAAACAAAGTAGTGCTGATGTAGGAAGAAGACTGTCTCCTGACGACTACTGAAAGGTGAAGACGGCCAGACGATAGGCCACTACCAGCACTGAAGCAGAGCACAAGAAGAAGGACTGGGTGTGGAACTTGGACGGTCTTCAATCGGCCATGAGCAGAAGAGAGACGGTCTGAGGAAGACCACTTTCTTTGTTAAACGGTCGGAGATGAGCCACAACAGCTTCCAGATCTCGATCCGAGGAACTCAATCCTCCAACCCTTCTGGCCGGCAAGGAGGGATGGGCCTCACGCTAAAACACCTACTGACCTGTAAGACAACGCAAATGACCAAAGAGAATGACCCAAATTAGTTTATTGAAGTGTGATATCTATAAATATAAGCGACAAATGAAATGCATAAGTGGAAGGGGCAAATATCTGGGGGTGTTGGGTTTCTTAACCCTTATAGGGTATGGAAAATAAATAATAGGAGGGTGAAAGATGCTAGAATGCCAGTGAAAAATGTGGAGGGAAATGCAGAGGAATGGTGATGAGGTGACTAAGAATGACTGAAACTATGACTCAAAACACAATGGAAATCAACTACTCCCTAGACCAAACGCTTGGAGGACGTGAAAAGTCTTTCTCCCTAACTGGACTTTGCTCAAGAATCTGGTAGCACTTCGACGCAAACTCCGGAATCTCCCCCCCATGCGAGCTTGAGCTAAATGTACTATTTCAATTCAATCCAAACAAACCACGGATAGCAGAGGCAACAGTGTGTGATGGTGTAGTGAATTAAAAATCTATATAGTGATCCTGTGAATGGAGATAGAAGACAAGGACAATCATACAACCAATCACATATGACACAGGATTTTTAAGGTGGTTCGGGACCTGTGGACGTGTAAAATCGCACGTCCATATGTCCCCACCAGTCCAACAGCACAACAGTTTCAACTAA
The DNA here is from genome assembly GCA_024336825.1 of Amorphophallus titanum. Lineage (NCBI taxonomy): Eukaryota > Viridiplantae > Streptophyta > Magnoliopsida > Alismatales > Araceae > Amorphophallus > Amorphophallus titanum. The sequence continues at coordinate 15,477 of JANBPO010004920.1, read as the reverse complement.
AGAGACCATGGAGAGCACGTCCCGCCCGGACTCTCCGAACAAACAACATGCTGCCGTGGAGCCGTCTCCGGAATCACGACAGTGAAGAGAAGCCAACCCTTGAGAAAGCTCACTACTCGTGGGCCCCCCGAAGAGAATCAAACGGATCATCAATCGGGTCCAGAATAGGCCAGAAAATCCACTCCAATGACACACTTGTGCCCCTTCAACGGCACACTCTTAAGTGCCCTCAATGGCGTACCCCCCTACTAGCCTTCAACGGCGCGCTCCTGTGCCCTTCAGCAGCACACCCACGAGCCCCTTCAAGAAAACCTGGCGTAGCCTTCAATGGCACACCCTCAAGTGCCCTCATCACACTTCTTGTGCCCTTCAGTGGCACACCCTCAATGGCCTTCAACGGCACACCCTAGTGCCCTTCAGCTGCACATTTCATGTGCCCTTTCAACGGCACCCTGTCTTCAACGGCACACCCTTGTGCCCTCTTCAACCACACGCTGTTAGGGCCCCTTCAATGGCACAGCATGGCGCCCCCTCAACGGCACAAAGGAAAGAGCCCTTCAGCGACACAGTCAACTGCCCCTTCAACGGCACAGCTGCCTGAGCCCCTCCAACGGCACACCCTTGTGCCCTTCAACAGCATAGCTGCCTGAGCCCCTTCAACAGCGCAGCATGGCGTCCCAACAAACCTTCAACGGCACAGCCCAAAGCTCCAGCGGCATAGCCTCGTCCTTCGACGGCACGGTCTGACTGGCAGCGTGTCCGGCAAAAAAGATCTCACGCCACATCCTACGAGATTTTTGGCGCGCAGTGGCCCATCAGAGATGTCAAACGGAGGGCAAGGCACGCTGCCTACTCCCTTATCACTAAGGACGGCCAAAGTCAAATCTCCATTAATAACCCACGTTCCCGCGTCTCCCGTCGGCATTCAAAGACCCTAGGCGCTGGAGGTATAAAAAGGCCCCTTCACCAGCGAACAACACAGACACACAGATGACACAACACCCACACACCAGGACATACTACTACACAGAAGAGAAGCCCAGAGAAGAGACAGAAGAAGAAGGAGAAGAAGAAGTCTCCTCCGTCCAGCCATCTCCAGGAGAAGAGAGTAAGAACTAGTGGTCATGTCGACTATTATTTCTATGATCGGGACTGGGAAGTCATCCTTCGGATAGGCTTTGTTGAGGTCCTGGAAGTAGATGCAAATGCTGACTTGACCACTTTTCTTCTTGACTGGGACAATGTTGGCGAGCCAGATTGGATAGATGCATGGCTCGATGAAGTCGACCTCCGCCATGTTATTGACTTCGACCGAGACCTGGAGTTCCAGCTCGTGGCGCATGGGTCGCTATGGGTGTTTGACAGGAGTTGTCGAGGGAGATATGGCTAGCTCGTGCTCTGCTAAGGAGGGATCTAGCCCTGGCATCTCCTTGTATGTCTAGGCGAAGCAGTCTTTGTATTCGAGCAAAAGTTGCTTGTAGTCCTGCCTCTCTTCTTCGGTGAGAAGAGCGCTGAAGAATGTTGGCTGGGGGGCTTGATCTTCGCCGAAATTAATTTCATCAAGTTCATCGATGGTTGCCTGGCCACCATCCTCCAGCTCGGGAGGAGCGGGTTGGAAGTCGATGAAATCTTCATCATCAGTGTCAGCTTCGTGTACCTCTAGGTCTTCGAAGCCAGCAATTGAAGTTGGCGGGGATGGAAGACTATCGTTGCTGAGCATGGACTGGGACTGTTCTGGATTGCCAGTGCTCGACTGACAGTGATCAACTGGTGCCATCGAAGCTTGGCTGGAGTTGATTGCTAAAGCCGACAGTGCTTCATGGCAGTCATTCTGAGAACCTTCCTCATTGGGGCGATTTGTCGGACTAGATTCTTGGACTAGCTGGGAGGCACTGGGGACCTCCTCCATCCCTATGTCTTTGTAGATGGATGGTGTGGACTAACTGAGTACTTGAACTAGGGTGCTGGTCCTGGCGGGAAGCAAGATTAGGATATCCTCTTCCTCATCCCTGGGGCTGTCAAACTTAGTGCTGACAGTAGCTGGGTCACCAATTGGCTGCATCGGGCCTACGATGTTAACCGCGTAGTAGACATGGAAATATGGGTCTTGGTCATAGCTGAGTCCCCTGGTATCTTTGTAGGAGAACAGGAGTTGCCCCCCAGACTTGTGAAGGGGTCCACAACTGGTGAAAGTATTCACGCTGTGCGAAACCTTGCCATTGGGGAATGCACTGCTTGAGGCACATCTCTTGGATATGCGGCGGCATGTCATCCAAATCATGGACAGCTTCAGGGGTGTTGTTGGCTCGCCTAGACCAGATAAAGTCATCTTCTAGCGGGGCTTGAGGGACTATGTCTCCTTTGTAGAAGACAATGGGCTCGTCCTTGTTAGCCTTTTTCTTACTTCTGAGCTGTCATTTGTACGAAACGACAAATGTTGTGAGCTACTTGACCCTCCACTTGAGCTTGGAAGGCTGTCCATGCTGCCCAGTTCGCCACCCTGAGAACCTGAAGACTGCAGAAGAAGCTACGATGGCATACAGGTGTTCTAGGAGGTGCAAGAGCTACCCCTGGAAGCGTCTTCAAGTCAGCTTCGCAACGCAGTCATCTAGTCCCATTCTGAGCTCATGACTGTTTGGGAGAGGCGATCTACTCCGACTACGCAGAAGGATCCTGAACAGCTTCCAAAGATGAATTGCAGTAGTTGTCATATTGGCTCATCTGAAGATCTGGAGGCGGCGTTTGACAGGGGCATTCTACTGTAAGTTCCCATCCTCCTCCAAAAAGCAGAGCTCCATTTGGCAACCCGAGCGATTTCTTCTCCCTTTTCTCCCCAGAGTGCGCCGTTCTGTCCTCCCTGGGATTGAACTGACACCCTGTCAGTGTTCGGGCTGCTATGGTCTGCTCCGACATCGGCTAGCCCCCCTGCAGGTCTCATTTCGAAGGCAGCTCATCAACGGGTCCAACGCCACTGACCGTGCTGAATTCAGAGTTCGAGATCGTTCGTGGTGACTTCATATTCTATAAGCTGCGGTACTGAGACAATCTGAGTCAGAGAACAGAGTCCCTGTTTCCAGCTCCACCATGACCAGCGACGGCTTTCCCGGCTCTTGCCAAAATTCCAGCCCTCCTGGGCCAATCCACAAAATTTTGGCGCTGGTCTTGCTGACAAAGGAGTTCAGGAGCATCTGCAAGAATTCCTGCATCGACAATCTATCCTCTGTTCCTGAGAGGGGACAGAATCAGCTCCAACATTGTGTGAGGATCTTTGTCTTCGTCTTCCCCCTCCCCGCTTGGCCGGCTGAAGGCCCCTCCATGTGCGGAGGTAGTTTTGGTTGTAATCAATTAACCCCCACCCCAAGATCCCCCTCTTGTGCGAGGCGTAGTGGTGTAATCACTTGAGCAGGTTGAAGCTTCCTCACCGCGACGTGGGTAAGCCCCAGGCTTCCCCGTGCACCCACGTCTCCGATCGGGATCAGTTTCTTCAAATCGGTCGAGTAAGCACTCTTTCCCTTTCTCTAATTACAGTGCTTTTCATTCAATATTAGCTCATAGCTACGCTGGCCGGTGAGAGAGAGTGCCCAATCTCACAAGTCCCGGACTTCGAGTGACCACCGTGGGAGTGAGTGTTACCTGTGACCTCGGCACTGGGTCGGCCTCTAGGCTTGGACAAGTCATACCCTTTGGGAGACCCTCTGGCCTTGCTGGCCCTCTCCCAGCAAGGGACCAGCCCTCACATCCTCCACTCGGCATCGCCGAGTCACCCCGGGTTTTGGGTTGAGTGCCGGGTGATCATGTACTTCCATTCTCGCGATTTTGATAGGCCGTGGTGAGCCGAGTGGGCTTATTTGAGCATTTTGGGAAAAATCTATGTTTTTGGGGAGTGAGCCGGATCTAGCGATTTAACCTCAATTTCGGGGTTTGAATGAGACCTCTCAGTGCTAGAGAGGTTGGGGATGAGTTTCCCCTTGTTTTCCCTTTTGCGTGGGCGTGAACGGGGCGTGGAATGGAGTTTTCCACCGAATTCATCATTTTTGGGTTTTCAAAATAGTGGCAGTCCTAACAGGAACTGCCACTAGGCAGGGCGGTCCTCAGGGAGGCCGCCATTCATTCATCTTACCGTGTTTTGGTTCGCAGTCTTGTGATAGACCGCCAGGTGGCTTAGCGGTCACGGGGAGATTGTCAAGCAGGGCCAAGCGGCCTGGGGATGACCGCTTGGGTCTCCCTTATGTTGGTTCGATCCTAGCGGTCGCGCTATAGACCGCTACTTAGCTTTGCGGTCTATAGGGGATCGCTAGGATGTGGCTTGCGGTTAGGGTGTGACCGTTTCTTGGTTTTGAGTCACGTGATGTCTGGAAGCATAGTAGCCATGCGACTGACCACTAGGTGATGCCCAGCGGTTAGGCAATGGACCGCCATGCTTGGTTTTGTAGTCTGGGAGTGACCACCGAGTTTCTAGAGGCGTTTGGGGCTATGCGGTCCTGGCTAGATCGCCATGCTTGGCTATGCGGTCCTAGCCAGACCGCCAAGCTCTGGGATGGCCCAGGGAGGACCGCCTCTTGGCTTTCGTGTTTGTCGTGCTCGTTTAAGCATTGGGTTAGACCCCGGTCGACTCAGTTGTAACCCAGTGGTCGACCTTCGATCTCGTAAGTGTCTCGGGCACCCCGTGGGTTTTGTGTCCATATTTTGGGGTGTCTGGAGGTACCATGTTACCTCGATTAGCATGCCCATGAGTTTGGGAGTTCGAGTGACACCATGTGTTCCGAGCTTTCGTGTTACGCTTGATCGAGTCACCGTGTATCGGTGTGAGTGTGGTGGGGGGGTTCCCCCGTACGTCATGAGTTCTCCGGAAAGTGGTTTCCGAGTGGGCCATGTGTAAGGCCTTGGACTGTGAGTCCAATCACCCAGCCTGGGGCTGAAGGTTTCCTACTTTTCCCTGGGATTGGGAATCAGCTTGGCGACTTGTGAGTTGCCTTGGGAATCATGCTTTTGTGTTTTCTGTGTGGGCCATTTGTGTGGTCTGTGGACTGTGAGTCCCATTAACCCAGCCTAGGGCTGGAGGTTTTCTTGGTTCCCTTTTTGAGGGAATGGTCTCGATAGTCGTGAACTGCCCGTGAGTCATCGTGCTGAGTTGGCAGAGATGGCCCGTTCTTTTCCAACAATGGGCATTTCCTGATCAATTTCAGTAGAAGCTTCCTTGATCGGTATAAGAGGTGGTGATATTTTTGCATGGAGAGAGCTATAGGAAAAGGATAGGGATAGCCCTGCTTCCCTAATATCTTCGGCTTCACTACTACTGGCCATGTCAAATATGGCGTGGAGAGCCATTTCTTCACGGTAGACCTACTCCCAGCACCTACAAGGGGTTATGGCTTCTAATTTTGAGTCTCTTGACTAAGCCGGTCTACTATGTTCAGCCTCTGCCAGATATTCATCAAAAGTTGCCCCCAGCGAGCTGTCCCCTATTGGGAAGAAAGCAGAGATGGTTCCACTACATAGCACCCACTGTAATAATACTCTTCGAGGGTGAAGCCCAACCCTGAATGTTGTGAAATACATCTCAGCTCTTTGTCTAGGCTGGCAGGATACCAGAGCCTTTCGAATGCTTCTTTCTCCTTACGAGGCAGGCCAGAGGTGATGTGTTACTTTCGGAACATCTTAGCCATCCAGTTTGTTGTGAATGTCAGCCCCTGCACGAGGACTAACGGGTTCTCTATATCTTCAGGGAGATGACAATCGATGTCTTCCTGTGCAGGGTGTTCTTCAGCCGTGTAGAATGAGTTGCTGGGGCCTTCAGACTGTGCCACCTCCCACATTTTGAAAGGCTCGACAGTGATATGATCGAGGCTGAATATTGGCCTGGTGAGACCTTCTGGGATTTTGATATGGCCGTGATGCTGATCGACCTCGGCTTCATCGACTTCAGGGTAGGTGGCAGGAGGTGTTGCTCTACCTACGTGCCCTGTGCTTGCAATATGTGAGACCATCTTGGGATTGACATATCCCGGCGGTGGTGGTGGGAACCAGTCACTACAGGAGGTGCTTTTTGATGCCCTGGTGGGGGCCTTGGCTTTGGGGGTCTTATGTGACTGCTCCGCATATAAAGAAGCATCATGTAGATGACACTCAAACACTTCAAACGGGTTGAGGTCATCAAATATTCTCTCCTCCTTCCCCTATTGGTTGTATTCGATACACTGATGTAGTGTGGAGGGTACCACCATGTTTTCATGTAGCCAGGGGCGGCCAAGCAGTGCCTTGTATGAGGTGCGAGAGTTGATGACATGAAATTACACCCTTGTAGTAAAATCCACCATGGTGAGTGTGAATTCTACCACTCCCAGCGGCACTTCAAACTTTTGGTTAAAGCCGCCGATACGCATATCTCTGACTTTGTCGAGGCGCACATTAAAGTAGTACCTCTGGTATATTCTGTACGGTAGGATGTGACGGCTGCTCCGGGATCTATCAGAATTCTATTCAACTCTCGACCATTCAACTGCCCCTTCATGTATAGCGGTCTGTTGTGGCTGGCGGTAGGGAGTAACATGTCCTCCTAAGTGAAGGTCACATAGGCCTCCAACAATGTTTTGGCCAAACAAGTTTCATATTGGGTAGGCATCTGCAGAGCAGTGATGATCACCTGTCGGATCTCTTCACTCAGGGAGAGGATCTCCTAGATAGTGAACCTTGGCGGAAGCGTTTTAAGTAGCTTCATTATTTGGCTTCCAGCTCGGACATTAGATAACTTCATTTCTTCTGCCCATTTAGGCTTGGAAGAGCCCTGAACTACGGCCCCTGATGGACCTGCTTCATCAGACTCTGAGTCTGCACCTTTCTGCTGGGTGTCATCCTCTTGCTGTCCCTTGTTGCCTACCGTCGGGTGGGTCTTGTCTTCATCTGGAGTGCCAGAAGATTGCTGAAGCTGCGGGTGAGTGTCCCCGGCCGTAGGGCTGGCATCCTAACATGGCTACTTGCCCTTTGACATCTTCAGAAATTCGAGAAAGGAAGGGATGGCGGTGCTGCCCCCACTCTGAGGGTATAACGTATCACCACGAACAGTCACGAACTCCAATTTGGGCATGGTTGGTGG
>JANBPO010004916.1:0-18380 GCA_024336825.1 Amorphophallus titanum | reverse complement strand
GGCCCTGGTCTCTTGGCTAATCGAGCCAATTCCTGGGGTTGCTCGGGCAAACACCCATATTTGTCTGCCATCCTGGCCATATTGCGGGTAAAAACTCACATTCCTTTTCTTTATCTGTGGACCTTCCTTTTTGCATGACCAGGGAAGGTCAATCTCTCGAACACGGAGATTCTCCTCCTCTCCTCCTACTGGGGAGGGGCTTCATTGGCCTTGAGATCTGGGCCATCTTCATACCCATTGTCGTCAACTGACGACGTCATTCTTCTCTCTTCTTCTTCTTCGACTGCCTTTGGTGAGTAGTCATCTCCTCCAGCTGCGGCTGCTTGCAGTAGCCATTGCTGGCCCAGTGAGGGGTTGCTGAGACCCCTGAAATAGCTTCTAACCATATCGGTCATCTCTTCTTGCCCTAGTCCCTGATGTAGGATCGGGGATAGCTATCCACCTCCCACTAGAGGGACATAGGCTAACTGGGCCCTTCCGGTGAGTTGCTCAAATTTTCTTCCCACCATGGGGATATTGGCTTGTCAGGCGCATGCCTTGAAACTGGCATGGCGTAGAGGGTCCACGATCATTTCTTCTCTTCTAGGGGCAAAGCCCCTCTCATTCTTCTTCCCCATCTCAGCAGGCTCAGGGCGGTGGTGAGCAGGAGCCTCTTGGTGGATAGGTTGGACCTTCTTGGGGACCCATACCTACTTGAACACTTTCAGCCTTGGGGCCAGTTCTTTTCGACCATGACGACCGACTTCTTCTTTCTCGGCCCTTCTTTCAGACAGGGCCTGGAAGGAATTACGGGTCGGTATGGCAAGGACCACCCTATCTGGGACTACTTGGGCGTCACGTCTGTCCAGAAACATGTGAACACCACCGATCAGAGCAAATTGGTCAAACACAGACAGCAGTTCGGTGATGGGAGTAGCAACCCTCCTTTGGGAGTCCCCCTAGCGGCGGTTCTCGAGTTTGTTGTAGTGGGTGGGGTGAGCCCCATGAGCTACATGGTGCACCATGCAGCTTGCTTGTTGGATCCGGTCCGCTGGCAGGCCTCTGTAGGTTCAGGTACTGACAACCCGAGGCTTCTTACTGACGTCTTCCCTGGCTAGCTCCAGAACTCCGACCTTCAGCACTTCGGTGATGGCTACCCCCAAGAAGTTTGGGAAGCCAACCACTGGTGGGAAAGGTGCTAAAAATGGTCGGTACCGCCAAGTACCCACAAGCAACATGGGTGGCCACGACTGTGGGGCCAAAAGTTAGTGTAGCAAATCCGACAGTCATCGTTGTTTCTTGAAATCACAGAAGCAAACGAACAATCAGCACTCCTTGGGAGAGCCCCCGGGGCCCATTTTGTGAAGAAGGCCTTGGGCGAGGAGAAGATCATCGGATGGCGGGAGGCCAAGCGCCGAAAAGTAGAGGCTACTCAGCCTGCAAAGACCGTTCCTCCACCACCTCCCGTCCCATCATTCGAGGAGTTTGAGGTTGGCCAGGCCGAACCAAGCCAACAGGCCTGTAAGATTTCCCTTGTTAAGGTTGTCTTTCAGGTGGAGTTCATCTTTGTCTTAGCACGGGCCGCTCACACCCGGACGCCTCTCATGTTCATCAACTAGGGAGGAGCCCCCGCCTTCACTGATCCCCGCTGTAGGTGAAGCCTAGGTCAGGTCCGAGCCGCCATCCACTCCCACTCCTTCGCCCAGGGCTGCTGTAGAGCCTCCGGAGAGGTCACCCGTGGAGAAGGCACTTGACACCGCCAAGGTGGCTGCGCGACAGGAGATCGAGCGGAAGAGGGCGGAGGTTTTCCGGATGGCTTCAGCTTCCCCTCCTCCGTCAGTTCCTTCCTTTGCGAAGTTTGCAGCGCCCCGGGCTGAGCCGAGCTGTCCCACAGGTAAGTCTTTTCGATGCCGACGCCTTTCGGGGTCCGGTCACCCCCTTGGGGAAATTCTTTGCTCATGTATGACGTGCGTGTGTCCTTCTCCCAGCCGAAGTGAAGGGGGCACGTTCCGTGCGGATCCCTGGTATGACGATCAGTCCGCAGGAGCTAGAATAGAGGAAAGCTGAAGCTGAGAAGTTTGTGGCCACGTACGCAGCTGCTGAGGCCGAGTCTGGCCAACCTACCGGTTAGGGATTCTTATTGACGGTCCCACCTGACACTTTCTCGCATTATGGGACAAGATCTTTGATACTGGCCTCCACCCTTTTTTGAGTTCCTACGGAGGAGCGGGCGTCCGCTTCTGCTCTGGATGTGGGCGAAGCTACTGCGCCTGAGGTCGCGCCCTATATGGAGGAGGCAATCCCCAGCCCGCTTCCAGCCACGGAGACCGAACCAGGTAATTCCTTCCATTGGCGTGGCTGACGTATTTTCCTTCTTGTTATTCATTGGGAGCCTGAGGGCTTTCATCTAACCCGAATGCTTCCTTGTTTGGCAGCTCCCCTCTCACCCCTTCCCGGGTGGATAGAGGCCTGGGGAATCCCCGAGCCGACACAGATCTACATGAGGAGGAGGCTGAAGTCTGGGACATCACCGTCTCCTAGTCTGCGCGAGGGAGAGGCTGTCGATTCCACAGCGAGAGCCTCCTCTCCAACAAGGGAGGAGCCTACCTCGGCCCAGTCTTCCTCAGGCGAGAAGGTAGACTACAACTACTCCTCTGACGAGGCGGCTTTGGGCGAGGATGTTGTAAGTGTGGGCCCATATTATCTTGTGTTTACTCTTATGTGTGTGAATATTTAGCGTTCTGATTATCATTCTAGCGCGAGGCTTATCTTACCAGCTGTTCACGTTTCTGACTTAATTCCGCTGCATATCTCGGGCGTGACAGTTAAGGTGACATCAGAGCCTAGGCATAAGTAAGTCCTAAGAAAATGTCATGTCATAGGTTAAGTCCAAGAATTTAGGACCCACACCCATGAACTAAGGAAAGAAATTTCTCAACCTATGTGAGACTGGATAGAGCCCGGGATGAGATAGTTATTTAGAAATTATCTCTAGGTTAACTCCCATCAATTCCATAGGAAATAATTAATTACTTATTTTCTCAGGCACCTCATTCTCGCAATGGCTGCTAACCGCGCTAACTGAGAAGTTATGCAACAAACCATTGCGGGACTCAACCAGGCCCTCCAAACAGTGGCTCAAACTGGCGCGCGAGCTAGCGCTGGGGATCTACATCGCAATTTTCGGAGTATGAATCCTCTGCGGTTCTCGGGCTCCTCTAACCCTGACGACGCGGAGAATTGGATCGACGAGATGGAACGGATATTTAACGTCACACAATGCTCGGACCAGGAGAAGGTCCTACTGGCCACTTTTCAACTCATTAAAGATGCACACACATGGTGGAAGGCCAACTCGACCCATCTTCAAAACGGACAAATTACTTGGGAATAATTTCTTGAACTCTTCCGTGCAAAATATTTCTCTGAGCATGTCCACGAGAGGAAAGCTGCGGAATTCGCCTCTCTTCGCCAAGGCATGATGCCCGTAGCAAAGTACGAGCTACACTTCTCAAGGCTGGCACCTTATGCTCCGCATTTGGTACCCTTGGGTCGATATTCTGATTAAACTGGACTCGTTTGCCGAACCGGGCCCTCCTCGGGTCGCCATTGAAATTGTCGCGCACTCGGCAGATATTTGAATGGATTCATCTCGATTTTCACTGCTTCTTCACCACGGACTCCCATCCAAATATGAAAGGGTCGATGAATGACCGACATGTCCAGTTGCCCGTGTCTCGGCACAATCTTTTGTGTGGTTTATCCCTGCCTCTTTCCTTCATAGTCAGTATTATTTCTTTCGGCCGTGGGGCCCCTAGTTTCGACAATTAATCAAGGGTGTTCCCTCGTATGGGGGATGTAAATGACGCCGTGGCCTTTATGACACGGCGGGATCTGGTCCCCACCCGAACCACATGATCACCTGACGAAGTCAGACCAAGCGCACCATAGATTTTCGTGAAACCTGAATAAATCGTCACCTCGGTGACTGGCACGCCCTCGCACTAAATAGACAAATAAACAAACTAACCAACGAACCTCCCCATCGGGATATAGTGGTAGCTCCATAGCTGTATCGTCATGTACCATTAGCATTCCATGAAATAAAATAATTACATTCCAAAACAAAAAAAAACAAACAAAAAAAGCACAAAAAAGGCTACCTAGATAAATGGTGTAAAGTCACTCATAGTCACCTCCCGGTCTGACTCTCGGGACAGACCTACAAACAAATGCGCAGCACGGTGGCTCCCCAGGCGTATTGCGCTACTCTCTCCAGGTCTACTAGGAGCTCTAGGAAACGACAGTGGATGCCATCTCCTTTTGAGCCCAGTAGCAACCTCCCCGAGGAATCTCCTCAAATCCATGTTTGACCTCTCCCAATTGCTGGCGTCCACGCAGTACACAGCACGACACCCTCTTTCAGTCCTCTCCATGAATTCTTCTAAGGACTCGTTATCACGCGGATGAGTGCCAGTAAGACCCAATGCCTCCAAGATAGATGCCTTTGCTACTGACCTGTTCTTTTCATCTAAGTCCAACCCTAGTAGCTTCTGACCCCCCTCTCGATAATCAGGGTAGGTGACCCCGGTCACAACCTCACCATCTACTATGAGGCTTGTAATTTAGACCACATCTTCGAGGCTGGGCACCATGTGCCCCCAAGGCATCAGGAAGGCCCGACTTGCTAGGTCCCATCTTTCACACAATACATGGATAAGGGTGAGGTCGAGCTTGATCGACTCGATCCAGAGAAAGGCCCCAAACCCCATCGTGTCTAGCCGGGCTTTCTGGAAGTCTGGAAGACCATGGTATGGGGCCATCACCAACTCCCATGAAATGTGTGACCTCATCATATTTTGCGCATACATAAGAAGTGAGAAAGGGGTGCATTGTCAGAAGGAAGAGGGAGTACGAGGGAAGAAAAGAAGGAGGATCCACTCACAAGCTGTGATTGGGTCCTCTCATTGAGATGTCCTTCGATGTCGGAAAGTCTCCTGGAGCTACTGCTAGATCTACTTCTCTTTGCGGAGTGGGAAGATTGGCCCTCCATTTCTAGACTTAAGAAATCTTTGCTCCTCCTTCTCCTAAGAAACTTTCACTCTTTGAGTTGGCTTCCACTGCCTTGGGGAGAATGAAAGAGGGAGGTGTAGACACGCTAAATTTGACACTATGTTGAGTAAATTTCATGTTACAATGTAATGCCCCAAGTGGACTTTATTATTGGTTTAATAAATAGGTTTTTCCCATTTTTCATGATTTCCCTAGAAATAGCGACTTACCCACGGTCGCTTCTTAAGACATGCCCTTGGTAAGGTCGTCTCTTAATGACTCGCGCCCACCTCTCAAGCGCCTTTTATAAACATTTACAAATCCTTATAGTGTCTTGTAAGAAGTTGATGAATTTATTAAAAAAAAATTTTTAAATTTATCCACCAAGGCCCTAGGGCTCCCCTCTCTCCTCTCTCCTCTCCTCCTTATAGGGTGTGAAACCCTAATATTGGTGTGAATCCAAGACCTCTCACCTCTGCTGGTTACGACGTCCAGCCACCACCACCGTTCGTGCCGCCATCGCACTGCCGCCGCCATCACGCCGGAGTCCTGTCCAAATTAGGACAGAACCTAAAAGCTGTATTTCTATCTTCTTCACCTATTCTCTGATCGAGCTGAGATTTTGAGGGATTGTTCCCCTTCGTGTTAGATTTCCATCCATATAGATATTGTCCCATTTGGCCATCGTTTGCTATTTTTCCCATCCTTTTATCTCCACCCTGTGCAATCTGCCATTCTGCAGACCTGCGTGACAGCATCTAGTTTCTCCATTTTTCCTACCCCCTTATCAATCTCCAGAAAAATTTCAAAAATTATCACGTGTTTCTCACACCCCCACCTTCCACCCATAATTTTTCCAGATCCCAGAAAAAGCATTTCACCCCCAGTCAAAAATCATTCTCAAGCAGATCTATATCTGTCCTGACCATTTGGTAACTAGTTCCAGAAAAAACCAGCAATCCACAGTCATTTTCATTTTCAATCCGCTTGTTGGATGGATCTGAAATAATTATATGTTGTAGCCCTTCGAGGCAGCTTTCCAACGGTACTGGTCTCGTCTCGATCCGCCTCCGGATCTGATCACAGAAATTCCTGTCGTGGAGGCGCGCAGATCTGATCCGAGTCAAGCCAACAGGAGCAGTCCGGGAATTAATTCCTCGGAAAATACGCCAGCTCACATTCGGCGACCGCCACTCCCAGAGTTCGATCGGCAACACCTCAACAGCGTCCCAGCCAACCGCCACAGTCAGAAGACGATCGGAAGCCGCCGTCCCAGCAGCGGAGCTCACTTGCTGTCCTGCGGGCTGAGCTGAGTTGCTTAGCTAAGTCCGAATAGTGCCGAGTCGGAACAGTACCGAGTCGGACCAGCAGCTCGCTTCCGGCCCAATAACCCATCCGACTTGCACCCCGTCAACCCAAGAGCGGTCCTCCCGGGCCCACTTGTAGCCCTTTATCTCCCTGCGTGGAGTGGGCAGTAACTTAAGTTGTGTAACCATTGTAATTAATTGTTTACCAGGAGTTACCGTACTTGGCCGGGGTCGTCTTCCCCATGCCCGGAGGGTGGAGATAAACTCGCCACCCTCCTCGTAGGCTTTGCTTTACTTGTATATACTCTTATATGTCGTTGCATGAGTGATAGGTTTACTTAGCTCACATATTATTTCAAATCACCACGGTGAGAGAGAGTGGAACCGTCCCGTGACCTGATCCAGGCACAAATGAGAGTTTGACCACCCTAGCTCTTGTCGGTTTCTCAACCGTGCACGTCCGACGCTTCCCTTGCTTAGGGACGAACAGCGAGCTTGCTGGAGTCCAAGGTCGATCTTCAACTTGGAGTCAAGTCCGCCGTGGTCTGTCTCGCATCAGTAGTGCTTGTCAGCACTAGTCCACTGCCCCTAACCAAGTGTGCACACACAGACCTACAACAATAGGCAAGGTCCTCTAACTAGTTTCCCCCCCAGCTGGACTCTAACTGCTAAGGCAAGGGGGCCCTATGGTAACCAATCTAAAAATCATCTCTGACGGAAAGTCACACTACCACTCCCTGGTAGGGTCAACACCCACATGTCGTAGTAGGCTTCGACTAGTGGGGGTCACTTGAAATAGAGACTCTCTAAAAGAAAGCACTGAAGTATAGATAGGTTACACATGCACTTGTCACCAGTAACACGGAACGCAAGGCAGCACAATACCACCAGACTTGGGACAGTCTACTAGACCTGCTAAAATAATGATCCTTAAGTCACGCGACTTGGGTCAAGACCGACGCACAATATGACAACATGTCGTCAAATCAGCCTAGTCCCTGGGCCAAAAACCATTGTAAAATATTATGGAAGCGGCATGCAACAATCAAATCCATTCATCAATAGAAAGTCCTTGGGCCCTTGGCCACTCATCGGACTCACAATTTTGAATAACGAGAAAGTACAGAACACGAGGGGTCACCCAAGCCCTCAAACCAAATGTGCATGCAAACCATGGTAACATGATACCTCTGAGCATCCGAAACGTAGCCTCGATCCCCATGGGATAATCGAGACACTCACGGGGTCAAAAGTCAACCACTAGGTCACAACCAGGTTGACCAGGGACCAAACCAACAAAATAGGGTGAAGAAATCCTCGTAGCAGTTGTCACCAGGTCACTATCTACGAAGGAAATCAAGTAACGGTCATGGCTACACTGCCATCACCAAATGGAGCCAGGTAGCGGTCAAGGCCAGAGCGCCACTTGCAGGGAAGGAAGGTCGCAGTTAACAGAGGACCGCTACCTCCAAACAATTGTTAGGTAGCGGTCAGCAGCACACCACCACCTTCCATGAACAGGGGTCACACATGGTAACAAAGGGTTGTGTTGACACTTTGTGGGGTAGAGTCGGCGTAGACCAGGTCGCGGCTGAGAGTTGACCACTACCATCAAGTCGTGGTTCTCTAAAGACCGCTATCTACAGGGTTGCAAAGATATGTTGTCGATAGGCTAGTTTCCCAGGTTGCGGTTCCACCCCAACCGCGACCTACAGGTAGTTGTTGTCACAAGATCGCGACCTCAACCGCCTTACCCACACTATAAAAAGAGAATGTGGTTCCCCCTAGACCGCTATCAACATCGAGAGTAGAACGCTGTTACTGAGATGACCGCGACCTACTTCCGATCCAAGATTCACAAAATCACGCAAAACTCGATCGTTCCACACCCCAATCATCCCAAAACGATGGGGAAACAATCACAAACTCATTTCACACCTTTCACAAGCCATAAGGACTCCAAAAACCCACAAAAGACAAAGAAATCGTAATTTCCTCAAATAGACCCAAAATGACTCACATGACCAACTGGCCTCATACCGATCCCAAATCATGTGTAAATACAACCAAATGAATGAGAATCGCATCCCGACATGTCAAGGGCTCGAGATCTACCATTAGACTCAAAAAACATCACCTAGAATGACAAATTCATCTCACATACCCCATAACATGCTTTTTGCTCTAAACTGGGAAAACCTGCTCAGACTCGCGCTAATCGGCACAAAATCGCATGGGAATGTTAGACAAGGGTAGAGAATCTATCACCCTATCTCCATCGACGATCTCCCACGCCAAAAACACCGATTCCACACGAAAATGCCACAAGAAACCCATGCCAATGCTTCGAATCCACGAATGGGATCGCGTCATGCCATGCCTCGATCCACGCTCCATCCACTCTCCACGTCACCTCCACGTTGTCTCCACGTCGTCCCACACCTCCTTTGTTGTCGTCGGAGTAGAGGGGAAGAGAAGAGAGAGAACAGAGGGAGAGAGAGAGTGAGAACGTGAGATGAGAGAGGGGAGTGAGGGTTTAGGGTTTAAAAAATAAAAAGAAAATATATTATTCAACAAATATTTTTGGAGCTCAAATTTTTAAAAAATCAAAACAATGAGAAAAAATTATATCTGCGATCCTCGAAAAGAGTACAACGCGCTTGTAACGTCTTTTGTTCATATGTGAGATCCTTTTGTATCACCAGGTTTCCATGATCTATGACATGTGAAGAATCATGCACATACTTCTTCAACATCGATATGTGGAACACATTATGGACTTCAGACAATTGAGGAGGTAAGGCGACACGGTAAGTAACATCGCCAACTCTTTCTAGTACCTCAAAAGGTCCGATATATCTTGGTGTAAGCTTACCGTTAACACCAAATCTTCTAATTCCTCGTCCAAGTGAAATCTTGAGAAATACATGATCTCCGACTTGGAGTTTGAGATCTCTCCTCCGAGTATCGACATAAGCCTTCTGTCTAGACTGAGCTACTTGAAGTCTTTCTTTGATGAGCCGAATCTTTTCAGTGGTATCCCTTACCAAGTCTATGCCTAGTAGTTATTTCTCGCCAACTTCATCCCAGCACAAGGGTGATCTGCAACTTCTACCATACAAGGCTTCAAATGGTGCCATCTATATGCTTGCCTGGTAGCTGTTGTTGTATGCAAACTCGACCGAAGGCAAGTGATCATGCCATCTTCCACCAAAATCGATGATACAAGATCTGAGCATGTCTTCTACTACCTGATTTGTTCTTTCGGTCTAGCCATCCATCTGAGGATGAAAAGCTGTACTAAAGTTGAGTCTCGTTCCCAACGAATGTTGTAGACCCTTCCAAAGGTGAGAAGTAAAATGCGGGTCTCTATCAGACACGATTGAAATAGGAACTCCATGTAATATGACTATCTCTATGATGTACAGTGCAGCAAGGACGTCAATGGACCATCGACTTTTGATTGGCAAGAAGTGTGTCGACTTAGTCAATCGGTCTATGATGACCCATATTATGTCAAGTCCTCCTTTGGATTTAGACCGACCCATAATGAAGTCCATACCGATATCCTCCTACTTTCACTTGGGAATATCAAGAGGATGTAGCTTACCGACAGACTTTTGGTGTTCCGCTTTAACTTGCTGACAGGGGAGACAACGAGACACGAAGTCCGTTACCTTTCTTTTCTATTGGGCCATCAAAAGGTCATTTTCAAATCTTGGTACATCTTGGTAGATCCTGGATGAATCATGTACCTCGATCTGTGAGCTTCATCTAATATCTTCTTCTTTAATTCTGGACAATCAGGTATACAAGTTCTTTCTCTGAACAACAATCTTCCATCTGATGCTAGTTTGAAATCAGATTGCTCTTCTATTTTATCCTTGATTTCTACTAATACTGGGTCATTGTCTTGAAGTCCTCGTATTTCAGAGAGTAGATTTGGTTGTATTCTCACATGTGATAGTGTAACACATTTGTTTCCCTTGTCTATACTTATATCAAATCAATAGCATACGACGATCAGTGCATACGTCCTTGTATGTGTACGCAGGCGCGGACAACAAAGCACGGGCCGAGGTCACCGTCTTCCCCAGACGTCCAGGTCTCGAGTAAAAGCCCCGAACAATCAGTACACCCACGGGCACCGCCCGGCTCATCCTTCGCCCGCGTCACCCGTGGGTGGGGGGCATTTATAGATGTGTAAAATTACGCGCCCATATGTCCCGTCCAGTCTCGCATGGATAACAACTTCAATAGAAGATAACCCCGAAGAAGATGGGCCATCCGGACTCTTCGAATATACGCACAGTACCGTGAAGCCATCTCCGGAGTCACGACAACAAAGAGAAACCAACTCCCAGGAAGCTCACGATCCATGGGCCCTGAAGAAAATCGAGTGGATAGTGACCTAGGCTCATAACGAGCTTAAACGCATTCCAGCAGCACGCTCTCAGCCCCTCCAGCTGCACACCACCGTTGCCCTTAGCGGCACACCACCGTTGCCCTTAGCGGCACACCTCGTGGGTTGCCTTCAGTGGCACACCCCGTGCGTGCCCCTTCAACCCGGGGTAGCATCTTCACCGGTACACCCCCCCGAAGGCCATCACCGACACACCAGGGTTGGCCCCCAGCGGCACACAAGTGGGGGTTCCTCCATCGGCACACCCCTCCAGCCACATGCTATTGCAGGCTCCAGCGGCACACCTGCCTTGAGGCCCTGCCCAGCACACCCGTCTAGCCCTTTAACGGCATGACCATGGGCGCCCCTCAGCGGCACGCCCAGCTTGGATAGCTTCAGCGGCACACCCTGCAGAGGTCTTCCAGTGGCACGCCTTCAAGCCCTTCAGCGGTGTAGTTTCCAAGCAGTCCAGCGGCACGCCTGGGCGGCTCTCCAGCGGCAAGCCCGTTGTGTCTTCCAGCGGCACAATCTCCCGGCTCCTCAGTGGCACGCTGTGACTTGCCTCACCTGGTGCAACCGGCAGAGTAGATCTTACACCATGCCCTAAAGATCCTTGGTGCGCAGTGACCTAGCTGAGGTGTCACCCGGAGAAGAGGGCACGCAGGCTACCTCTGCCACCGAGGACGCGGAAGTCAAATCCCCATTAATGCCCTCACGTTCCCGTGTCTGCCATTCGTGTTCGAAGGCCCTTGCCACTGGGAGTATAAAAAGCTCTCTTCCTCCCCAGCGAACAATATATAGAGAATACAGAGATAGACACAAGCACAGAGACAAAAAGGGAAGAGAAGAAGATAGAAGAGGAAGAAGGAACTACGTCGGAACTACGCTGGTGTGAAGGTTCTCCAGTGGTCACCGGAAGAGAGAGTAAGAGAGAAAGTGAGCGAGATTAGGTTAATAGGGAGATTCTTTCCCTTCACTAATACTTCACAATCTAAATAATGATGTGAAATAGTTGATTCTTTACCAAGAGGAGTTTCAATAACTAGATCTATCCACTCTGGTTCATTAGGTAGTGGATTGGTAAACTTCTTAGAAATAAAGGAATGTGATGCTCCAATATCAAATAAAACATAGGTAGACTTTGAACAAATGGTTAATGTACCTTCTACCAGTCTGCCTTCATCGTCTGGTTCTGCTTCCATGACAGCATGGAGACGGGCACTTCTTGTTACCGGACGCTTTCCTTCTCCAAGTGAGTCCTTCATCATCGGGCAGTCTGGGATTCGGTGATCTCGACTCCCGCAATGGAGACAAGCTCCCAGTTTCCTCCAACATTCTTTAGCCCTGTGTCCAGCCTTATCACAGTGTTTGCACACCACGTTGGATGGGGTGGTGATGATGAAGAATGGCTTAGACGTCTTCTTCAGCTTTTTATCTTTTGAAGACTCACCTTCATTACCCGGTCTCTTTTTGTTTAAAATTGCCAGAACCAACTACACTCCTTTCCCACCCACGGATCCTGTCAGACAGTTCCGTGGCATCCTCCAGCAACTGTGCTCGGTGCACCATCTCTGAATACACTTGTATATCCATTGGTGCCAATTGAGTGATATATTGGGGCCTGATCCCATTAAGAAACCTTCTAGCTTTCATTTTCTCGGTGCTAACTAAGTGTTTAGCATACTGAGATAATCTGGAGAACTACGCCTCGTATTCTGCCACAGAGAGGGATCATTGTTTAAGTGCGACAAATTCGGAGGCTTTCCTCTCCTGAACTCGATCAGAAAAATACTTGTTATTGAAATGTTCAACAACTTCTTCCCATGTGACCTGCGCCTGGCCTAAGGTAGCTTCTACTGATTCCCACCAGCATCGGGCGTCTCTTTCAAACTGGAACATTGCTAATAAGACCTTCTCTTGATTGGTACACTGCATAACTCTAAAGATGCGTTCTGTCTCCCTGAGCCAGTGCTCGGCATCATCTGGGTCGGTCGACCCCATGAACTTTGGAGGGTTCATGTTGCGAAAACTTTGATGGAGATTTCCTGCTCCCCGTTGTGCACCTCCTTGTGCAACGTGTTGTAGTGCTTGTGTGAGGCCCTGGACGGTACTCTGCATCTCGCGCCACTGAGCACGTTCTGTGGCCATGATCCTACAATAATTAAATAACTATTAGATTGTGATTATTTTCTAAGGACTATATTAATCTTAGCCCTTGGTTCTACCCAATCTCACCGGGTAAAAGGTTAAACCTATCCTTGGACTTGGGTTTCCTAGGAATTGAAGAGAGAGAAGTGGAATAAAAATTCCAAGGGTTTTCTTCAATTCAAATATTAGTAGTTCTACAAATGAGGAGAGTGGGGGCCTATTTATAGGCTTACATAATTTCTTGGACTAAAATGACCTAGACTAATCAACTAATGACCAAAGCAGTCCAAGTGGGGGCGCCCCTGGGCCTAGCGCACTTAATTGGGCCCAAATGACTCACAACTTATGTAAATGACTCTCTAACCTTATTAATTGACTCAAATAAATGGAAAATTACACAATTGTGACTCAAATAAAATATATAAATTACATGCCATGACTTAAAAAAGGTGACAAAAATGATGAAGCACTACTGGTGAGCATCAGGAGCATAAAAAAAGGTGGAAGGGTCGGGAATATCCCCATCATATCCTCGGGGTGGGGAGAACTCGACCCCGTTGAGTATGGGTTCGCCAGGGCGGCGGCACACCAAAACAACAACAGAACCCGGTGAAGCACATCCTCCCAACTCAACCTCACGTCCTTAGTCGGGGGACAGTTCTTCAACCTCTCAAGATGGCACTAGCACACCCTCTTCCTAGTGATGGTATCTCGCTTGTCCAGTATTGCCTCCATGTGCTCACGTTGGACTCTCAGGCTGATATGTGGAAGCTTTCCAATGGTGACACTCGCAAGGGTAGGTATAGGCTCTAGACAGTCACTAGGATCGACCATGGGGCCCTCGTAGGGTGTGGGGTCTACCATGCGGAAAGTAGGGTTTGTCCCAAAACCCTTCAGTAGGTTCAACCCAAAAGCATGATTGCCAGAGCTAATCACAACTCGAGAAGGTCCAAATCCTCGTGCCCTCGACTCGGAGGTGGCCCTAGGGTAGAGCCACTCCATTATCACAATCACCACATTGCCTACTTGGCACTCCAAGTGACGCTCGTGAGCTTTTGCCCGCTCCTCATGAACCTCACCACTCGTTGCGAATTGCTTGCGTGTATGCTTATGCCATACATCATGATGTGGTGAGTGGTGGTGAAAAATGTTCAAGGGTGGACTAGGACAACCGAATATGGACCTATCATGTGTTGGATGCTCATTTAATTTGACTGGCTTGGGGGGGGCATCCATAGGTGACTCTATCATGCATGAATGCAAATGTTGGGGGAGCAGGGGATCCATGTAGGTACCTATCATACTCTAGACCCATCTTGGTGACGACGATGGATGGGGGAGGGCCAACACATCCGAAGGTAGACCAACCATGCATCTGACTTAAAGTGACATGTGTGAGATGGCCTAACCTTCTAACCATGCTGAATGATGCGGTGTGCCAAGACAAATGCATTCCTAAGCCGGAGATGACTTTCGTCGGGCCAATCAATGATGGACCCGATGGGCAAGCTTGAATACCATTCGAAGGCGAGCCCGGTGAGTGTTGAGCCGAAGAATTTGAGGAGATAGGCTTCATCAGCAGCTAAATCTCCCATAACATTCACATAGTAGCCAATGTGCTCCCTGGGAGACCCTTGCCCGTTGAATTTCTCAAACTTCGGTGGCATGGTGATGTCGACCGGTAGCTTCTTGGCGGTGTAGTGAGCCGGGTAGGGCACTCGATACACATCAAATGGCATGTGATCAGCATCTCCCCTCTCTACCAGCTTCATATCTATCATCTGTTCAAGCATCAGTCGGCTCACTGTCGCTGGGTCGACCGAGCTTGGGTAGAAGTGGGCCGGTTGCGCCAGCAGTGTTGTCCGCATTGTCGCCTGTGGAGCAACAGTAAACCCTTGAAACGACACAGTCGGTGGCGGGACTGGCGCCGCATGTTGTACATGTTGCAGCAGGATGCCCCTAGGGTAGCCGGGTATTAGTGAAGGTGCTGTCGCCTGTGGAGATGCTTCTGAAGATTGCTCATTGCCCCCAAGCACCTCGAGCAGTGCCTCGGTCTGCCCAGATGTTGAGGGTTGGGCATTCCTTTCATTCAGCTACTTTTTCAGCAATTCAATTTCTCGCTGGTACTACTGCATCATATGCAATACCATGGGGTCGCTTGTGGGGAGACCCGGGATGCCTCCCGCTTCTTCGGCTGGTGCCTCTTTAGATGACGTAGATGGTCCACCACTGGTGCCCCCGATAGTAACATCATTGGCGGCGAAAGCCATTGAGGGTTCTTCATGGGCAGCCTCCTCAGCGCGAACTTGCGCCATCTCGCTCGCAGCTCTCCCCCTTCTGGTGAGAGGGCCTGGTCTCGCGGCCAGCCTGGCCACCTCTTCTAGTTCAATAGGTAGGGCCCCATACCCACCAAAAACTCCCGCCATGTTGCAGGTGTAGACCCTTAGGTCATTGCCCCTTCTCGCCGTCCTCCTTGATGGCCTGCCCGAAAAAATAAGTCTGTCGAAGATCGACCTCTGGGGACTTGATTCCTCCCACACAGGGGATTGACGTTGCTCCTCTGAGCGGTTCCTCGGCTCTGCACTGGGTATGGGACGGGCTTCTTCTTCCTCAAAGGCGGAGGCTACTGCCCCAGTAATCTCTGGCGACCCAAAAGAGTGCTTCCTGGGCCGCGCAGATAGCTTCTCATAGCTTACTCCACTCCCTCCCAGTCTTGATCGGGGGGAGAAGCCGGTGCTAGCGTGCCGACAACGGCGTTGGGAATGTAAATCGACTGCCTTGTGTGGGCAGCTTGGTGATGGCGCCTTTGGTGTCCATGACTCAGAATAGTATCCCATTTCGGACTTCATAAGAGTCTTTTGTTCTGATTAGCTTGATCTTCTCTTCTCTTTGCTTGGGTAATTACTGGTATTTGAACCACTGGATAAGAGGGTCTCTCCAGTCAGGTAGGCCGATGGCCTCTGCTATGGCGACCTCAAGTTCCCCTTCTTCTAATTATTTTATGATACTAGGCACTTGGCGCTGATTTATCACTCAGATGTTGAGTGATACATCTGGAGGCACTACTAGTGAACTTGCCAATTTCACCAGTGCGTCGGCTTGTGCATTTTCTCCTCTAGTGGCGTGGCCTATCTCAATGAGGTAGAACTGCTCCATAAGCCCCTTTGCCTTAGTGTGGTAAGGGAGTAGCTCAAATTTTCAGACATCAAACTGTCCTTGGACTTGCTTGATGATCAGTAGCGAATCGTCAAATACTTGTAGCATTTTGATCTCCATTTGCAGGGCAACCTGGAGGCCAAAAATCAGAGCTTCGTACTCTACTTCATTATTTGTGTAGGGCTTGCTGATGGAACATGAAGTGTGCAACACTTCTCCGTCTAGAGATTTGAGTACGATGTCAGCTCCAGCCCGTACTTTGGTATGCCCGGATGGGGTTGTTTCTGTTCTCGAAGTCCCGTCGAAGTACAGCTGCCAGGTGGCCTGTTGGACTTGGTCCACTTCCAGTATTTCATCTTCAGACAACTCTGTGACCAGTGGGGAGTCTTCAGGCATTGGGGTGTCCTGCGAAGAAGTCTGCGACGGCTTGCCCTTTAACGGCCTTCTACGGCACGTAGGTGATATCAAATTTCATTAGCAGTACGGCCCACTTGCCAAGATTCCCTTTCAAGACTGGCTGGGAGAGGATGTGCTTGACAGGGTAGGCCTTGGATATCAGGCTCACTTCATGAGACAGCATGTAATGCCTCAACTTCTTGACCGCGAAGACTAAGGAAGGTAAACTTTCTCAATCAAGGTGTACTTTGCTTCTGCTCCCACCAGTCTTCCACTGAGATAGTAGAGAGCTTGCTCATTTCCTTTATCATTGTTCTGGGTGAGCATTGCCCCCAGTGAGTATTCGGTGGCCACTATATATAGGATAAGCGGTCTTCCCTTGACAGGTGCCCCCAGTACAGGCGGGGTCTTCAAATAATCCTTCAACTGGTCGAGGGCTTGTTGGCACTCTTGATCCCAGCTAAACGGTGCATTCTTCATCATCAATCTATGGAATGGTTGGCAACGTCCCGACAAGTTGGAGATGAACCTGCGGATGTAGGCTAGCCGGCCTTGCAGGGACCTTAATTCTCCTAGATTCTTTGGAGGGGGCAGCTCCTGGGATATTTTCTTAATTTTTGAGATTTTCTATAAAGATCCCATTTCTTTTTCATTTCTTATTCTTCGTTCTTCTTCCTCCTTCTTCCTTCCCCCCACTGTGACCGCGCCCCTCTCTCTCTCATTCGATCGCACGGCGAGCTCCCACCAGTTGCAGACGGCGCGGGGTGACGGCGTGGCGATGACGGCGAGGCGGTAATGGCAGCGTAAAGATCGTGGGATTTCGTGAAAGAACGAGGGCTTCTAAAAGCGTTCTTCACGATTTCGACGTCAAATCGGCAGAGCATTCACTCCATTGAGGTAGGGTGACGTTTCCTAGCTCCCCGCATTCCTTTCCCGTAATTTGCAGGCCGAGGCGAGGCCGTGAGATGAGGTTTTCATGCCGGGGAGGGTTTTCCATGATTTGGGGAGACTTCGCCCAATCTATGGTTTTAGGACACGATTCGACGTTTCGATGGCTTAGATACATGCTAGGGGTCCCAGGGGAGCTTCCCCCTTGATTTCCCTCTCTCCCGTGGAGGTATGGGGGCGTGGTCGATATTTTTGGGTTTCATTCGTCGCTTCGCTGTCGGGACAATATAGCGGTCATCCTAGAGGCCGTTATGGGCATAAAGCGCCCTGGTAGGGGCGTTATGCTTCGCATGAATTGAGTCTGGTCTTCGTGGGTTTAACGGTCCCTCGACTGACCGCTATGTCAGACATGACGCGCCGGTGCTGGTGCGTTATGATTTTTCGACCATTGATGTTTGACCGTTGGGGGTCCTGGTCACATAACGCCCCTAGGGATGCCCGTTATGTACTATAGCGTCCTAGGGAAGGTGCGTTATGTTTAACACCCTTGCCTTCCACTTAACGCGCCAGAGCTGGTCCGTTAAGGCCTATAACGCCCCTAGAGGAGTGCATTATAGTTGGTTTCACTCCGTGACATAACGCACCATGTCTGGTCCGTTATGTACATAACACCCCTAGAGGAGTGCGTTATGTTCGCTTTCGTGGCTTGGGGCTTAACGCACCTTTGTTGGTCCGTTAAGCATTATAACGTCCCTGGGCAGGCGCGTTATAGTCTATTTTCCGTTGGGAGTGACGGACAGCTAAGTTGGACAGTCCATTCTCCACCGCATGACTGTAAGTTAGTCGTGTATCCGTGAGTGGCCAATGATGGACCGTTCATTATCTGAGACCTAGCCGGTGATTTTTCACGTCGATTCAAGTCCCGGGTGAGTAGACCTCGATCAACGTGCTGACCTATTGATGCGGGACGGGCATGGGAGACCGACTCTAGAGACTATGGACCTCGGACTCTTAGTGAGATGCGACCAGCAAGACACCGACAAGAGGGCTTG
>JANBPO010004911.1:0-21058 GCA_024336825.1 Amorphophallus titanum | reverse complement strand
TATAACGCCTGAAATTGGGCATTTCTGATGGAAGTACGTGGAAAACTGGTCGGGTAGGGAGAGTGACCTCCGGGGCATCCTTAGGGGCCATGACTTTCTTGAGTTGTTCCTCCATGCTAGCCAGCTTTTGGAGGAGAAGAGTGTTGGTGTTAGACTCGGTCGGGGCTGGGTTGGTAGGTAACGGGTTTGGCATAGGCCTTCTTATGAATTGAGAAGGTGGTGGGCATTGTAGCCTAACGGCAGAATGACTCGTCGGTTGGGCCGGTGCAAGATTAACAGGAGTTTGGGGATGGGACGAAATCTGTGTAGTGACCTGGGATCCGAGTACCAGAAAGGAACCAGCGCAACTCGAACCTCAGCCCACCACCCACGAGCCCGAAGACTCAAAAGGGTTAAAAGGATAGGTGTGGTGTACATAGAAATAGAAAATAAAGTAGGGCAACAGATATAACAGAAATAAATAATCTAACTATAACAGAGTTCAGTCTAACAAAAGTACAATCTAAAGTAGTAAAACGTAGCCCTGTCAGCGGATGCTTAAGATCTGGATATGAGATCTGAATCTGGAATTATTTTCGGATTCAGATCTCCTTATTTGTTTCCTTGTTAGATATCTGTGCCGATCCGGGGCGGAGTTTTTATGATCTAAAATCAAAGATTTCGGATCGGTCATCGGGCCACCGTAAACTCTCACCTTTCGGGGCGAGCAACCCCATCGGCGCATCGCGGCCTCCCTCTTCGCATCATGTTTTCTAGGGTTGCTTTGTCTTAGCATCGTTGTGGCGATCCCCCACCTGCGACATCTCACCATGGTGATCCCCCACCTGCGGCATCTCACTATGGTGATCGGCCACCTGCGGCATCTCACGACGACGATCGGCCACCTGCGGCATCATACGACAGTGATCGACCACCTGTGACATCGTATGACGGCGAGCGGCCACCTGTGGCATCATCCAACGGCGATCGGCCACCTACGACAGCGACAGCACCTGTGGCGACGATCGGCCACCTGCGGCAGTGACAACACACCTGTTTCATGTGCGTCTTCCTCTCTCTCTCTCTCTCTCTCTCTCTCTCTCTCTCTCATGCTAGACACTTATTTTGGCTTTTGGCTTGGTTTATCTTGTTTGATCTCTCCTAAAAGCAGGCAGAACGAGGGTAAGTTAAGGGCGATAGGGAAGGGCTTCTTTTCTGCACTGGGTGCTGTCACTCAAGCCATGGGATCTCGGATGGGTTTTACGTTCTTCAGCTTATGTGAGATTCGCAACAACCCCCTCCAAAAAGAAATCTATTTTTTAGGGTTATCTTTATAGGGTTTGATCCTTCTGAAAAAGATGCTTCCCGTCGGGCGTTGCCCGACCTTCTGCTAATGTCATTTGATATACCAAGGGCCCGCGCACTCAAGCATACATTGATGCGGCATGAATGCTTAGAACGAAACATGCTGTTAAAGTGATGGAATTAGCTAATTCAGGTTGAAACGAACCACATCATTCAATTTATTGATTAAAAGGTTCATTTAATTCTCTTTTTAATATCGAAAATCACCCCGGAGATGAGGAGACAATCGAAACAGCACAACGACACGATTCGAAATGGAATCGGCGTGGTACGCATGGGTAAAGGGCTTAAAACGGCACAACGAAGCATAGGTGAAGCTTAAAACGGTGCCATACAACGTGGGTATAGGGGCTGCCCTTAAAATGACGCACACCCTTTCAAGGGCGCGCCATTTTAGGGCGCACCGTTTTAAGGCGCGCCGGCTACCGTTGGCATCGGTTTAGCCTCGTTTCACGGAAACTAAGGTTTTATTGATTTATTCTTGGGTTTGTTAAACATTTTGGGAGATTTTGAAAGTTTATTGAGTTAATTATTCATTGGATCGGCCTCGGCCGTCCGGGACTTAAGTCGTAGGCTCGTGCGAGGTTCGTACTTGAGCGCGGTGATCGTTCCGAGTCAAGTCTGTTCAGCATGTCAATTTGTTAAGTAGCTTATTTAATTTGTTCGAGCTGAAAATTTGGCAGCATCTCCCCATCCCGAAGGATTGGTGGGGAGAAGCGGGGAGTACTCACATGGCGGAGCAACCCCTACAAGCCGGGTGCACAACGACGGCTGGTAAAATCTGAGCGGATAGGAAAACCCCGAGGGCCAACCTGCTAGGGGCACCAAGTCCGTGGGTGAGAGTAGACAGATAGCGCGATTAATAATGGGAGCGGAGACCCCGAGGGGTAGCCTACGAGGGGCGCACGACCCGAGTGGGTACCACGCCTAAATCGGGACGACCGATTAGAGAGGGAAAACCCCGAGGCCCAGCCTACAAGGGGCACCCGTCTCACGGCCACCACAAGGCCCACTAGGGGCTGTAGATTTTAAATGTTGGGACTAATCCCATTGCTGTGCACTCATTGACTTCTGGAGACCTGCCATCAGCGAACGGACTGCTACAGGTCGAATGCTTGGAATAGGCAATTAGGGGAATGTTCCCCTCCCCAGGTCGTTGAATCTCACTATTGAGATTTGTTAAAACGGCGTGGTAAATAGATGCAGAGTTAGCGGAATAACATTGGTATCTGTAGGGTGCACATGTGTGCGTAGGCTAGTGTTAGCTAGTTAATTTTATACTCATCAAATGAGCTTAGAAAGTGGTGATGAGCATTCTGGGGACGACCTCGTCTGCATATCAGTTCTAGACAGCCTTCTTATCAATTTTCTCTCGGCATTCCAGATCCCGAGAAGTGTGCTGCAAAGGATTAAGTTCATTCAGGAGAGATTCTTCTAGCATGGGAGTGGAGGGCGATGCACGGGATGGCATGACATCAGGTGGAAGAGGGTGGCTACTATCAAGGAGCAAGGGGGTCTGGGGATCAAGGATGTGGGAGTTTTTAATTTGGCCCTCTTGTGTAAGTAGTTTTGGAGATTGGGGTCAGGGACTCAGGGGATGATGGGTTGTAGGCGATCCTTGTCAAGCAGAGGTATTATCGTAGGAGAAGAGTTTGGGACTTAGACACTCCACCCATTTCCCAAACCTCCCCCATGTGACGCGGCATTTTGACTTGCAAGGACATCATTTCCTCCAGCGTCTGGGTCCGACTAGGGAAAGACAACAAATGCCTTTCTGGAATGACAAATGGTGCGGCGAGTTCTCTTTAGAGGCGTCAGTCCCCAACATTTTTGCTGTCGCTGCTGACCCCTGGGGAATGATGGATAGGGCTTTTAACCCCCACCTTCCAAGGGGCACTTGGCCGCCAACTTTCAGAAGGGATATCAGACCGGCAAAGTTGGAGGAGCTCCAGGAGCTCCTTCTTCGCCTCCTTGACCTTGCCCTGCATCCCCTCAGGGAGGATGTGTGGACGTGGAGGTGGAGTAGGGAGGGTCCTTCTCGGTTTGGTACGCCTACACCTTTCTCTCAGATGGAGGGTTGCGCCACAGCCTTGCCTCATAGATTTGGAAACTGAGGACCCTACTGAAGATGACGATCCTCATTTGGAGGATTTCCCACGAGAGACTCCCCACCTGTGACTAGCTGGTTCGCTTCATCCCCGATATCCAATCGACCTGCTGCTTGTGTGGGCAAGATGAAGAGAATTTGGACCACCTATTCGTAGGTTGGTCATACTCACAGGAAGTGTAGGATACGTTGGCTTTGAGGACCGGATGCCATATTGATGGCCATATAGAAGTGCAGCTATTCATCAATCCCTGGGGTAGGTCTTGGCCCCTCAGAGGAGACGCGATTGTGTGGTGGCTGGTACTTCATGCCACTCCTTATGGGGTGAACAGAACAATAAGATTTTTAGAAGGGAGGCCAGATCTGAGGAGTCACTTGTTTCTTTTATTTGTGCTAGAGTGAGGGAATGGGAGGAGTTGCTTTGTAATGTGAATTCCCTCATCTCACCTCTTTTTCCATTGCTGGAGGGATAGTGAGGTCCGCACCATCTTGGTGTGATCTCTTTGTATAGGAATTTTTTGGCAACTGCTTGACCATACTTGTACATCCCTTACTATTTTTGATTCGGTCTCACTTGCATTTGATAAACACATTCATACATTTCAGGTCATTGTAAGCAAAGAATAAGAAATCAAGAATGGCACAAAAATCTAGACAATTGACAACACGAAAATCAAGGCTAAATTTAAGATACAAAAATTCAAGAGCAAGAACCTTCCAAGTTGAAAGAGAAACTCAAAATACATGGTTGCATAGAAATCGAGGTAACTGGATGCACAGAAATCAAGGCAGATGATAATATTAGATGCACAGAAACCTAGGCAACTGACAGCATAGAAATCAAGCTGAAAAGCTTCATGCCTAAGGTCGATGCACATTACTATTCATGTAGTTAGGTCGCTGCACATTCAAGCAATAAAGAACTAAGGTCGATGCACATCAAGTTTGCACAAGACTAAGGTCGATGCATAGCCACTGTACATGAAGTAAGGTCGATGCACATGCCGAAGTTGAAGAACCAAGGTCGATGCACATTCTTACTACATGAAGTAAGGTCGATGCACATCGAGATAGAACAGTACAAAGGTCAATGCAGATGCCCAAGGTCAATGAAGAACCAAGGTCGATGCATCTTTTGGTTTCAAAGTTACAAGGTCAGTGCATCAGTAGGCTCAATGCATAGAAGCCAACTAACAAGGTCTGAGCATATTCTGAAGACAGGTCGGTGCACTACAGAGGTGCTGCATTGTCAAGGTCGGTGCACATGCCAGACTAACATCGGTGCACATGACGAAGACTCACACTAAGGTCGATGCACATATGTAGTCTGGGAAACTAAGGTCGATGCATCATGAGTTTTCAAGATGGAATAAGGTCCAAGCACATACAATCTCAGGAGAGCATCCACAGCCTCAGGAGAGCATTCTTGGTGCTAGGGGAGCATGTAGGCAAAGGCATTTGATATCAACCCTTTGGCAGAGCACATACAAACTCAGGAGAGCATCCATGGCCTTAGGAGAGCACCTGCAACCTTAGGAGAGCATCTATGGCCTCAGGAGAGCACTCAAGACCTCAAGAGAGCATCCATGGCCTCAGGAGAGTATCTATGACCTCAGGAGAGCATTCAAGATCTTAGGAGAGCATTCAAGATCTCAAGAGAGCATCTATGACCTCAGGAGAGCATCTATGGTCTCAGGGGAGCATTCAAGATCTCAGGAGAGCATCTATGGCCTCAGGAGAGCATCTATGGCCTCAGGAGAGCATTCAAGACCTTAGGAGAGCATTCAAGATCTTAAGAGAGCATTCAAGATCTCAGGAGAGCATTTAAGATCTCAGGAGAGCATTCAAGGTCTCAGAAGAGCATCCTTAGTGTCTAGGGAGCATGTAGCCTGATTTCTTGGCATGATTTCAATGAATCCTATGCACCTGTTGCTAGGATGGAAGCAATAATAATTTTATTGGCTTTTACTTGTTCCAAAAACATAAAACTTCAACAAATGGATGTCAAAAGTACCTTTTTAAATGGAGTTATCAAAGAAGAAGTTTTTGTAGAACAACCCCCCGGATTTCAATTCTCCTCACAACCTAACCAAGTTTTCAGGTTGAATAAAGCCCTATACGGTCTAAAGTAGGCCCCTCGAGCATGGTATAAGAGGCTGACAGAATTTCTGATCAGCAAGGGCTACCACAGAGGTAAGGTAGATCAAACTTTATTTACAAAAAGTTCAAATAAAGATCTCATCATAGTTCAGGCATATGTAGATGACATTGTCTTCAGTTCAACAAGTACTGAACTATGCAATGAATTTTCTCAACTGATGTCTGCTGAGTTTGAGATGAGTTTGGTAGATGAATTGAAGTATTTTCTTGGCTTGCAGGTACAACAACTGGAGGATGGATGCTTCATCAACCAGACCAAATACACATTGGACATCCTAAAGAGATTTGGCATGAATAATCTGAAGCACATCACAACACCAATGGGTACCAACACTTCACTGGATGCAGACGAGTTAGGTAAAGAAGTTGATGCAAAGCTATAACGAGGTATGATTGGATCCTTGCTCTATTTGACTGTCTCGAGACCTGATATACAGTTTAGTGTAGGAATGTACGCTAGGTATTAATCTAGACCCTCTGAATTGCACCTAGCAGCTGTGAAAAGAATTTTCAGATATCTATCTACTACACACACCCTAGGATTATGGTTTCATGCATCACACTCTCTAGATTTAATTGCATACACAGATGCAGATTATGCCGGGTGTAAGCTACATAGAAAAAGTACTAGTGGCCATTGTCAATTTCTAGGTGGGTGTTTAGTCTCTTGGGGTTCCAAGAAATAACACTTTGTGGCCCTATCCACTGCAGAGGCTGAGTACGTAGCTGCAGGGAGTTGCGGTACACAGGTCATTTGGATTAAACATCAGCTTCAGGACTATCAAGTAGACCTAGGGTGCACACCTATTTTTTGTGATAATACTAGTGCTATTAACCTTGCAAAAAATCATGTTCTGCACTCACGCACCAAACACATAGAAATCAGGCATCATTTTATCAGAGATAAGGTATCTAAAAACATATTTGAATTGATCCATGTAGGCACTGCAAATCAAATAGCTGATATTTTTACTAAGCCACTGGACAATGACAAATTCACCACCTTGAGGAGAGAATTAGGCATTTTCAAAATTTCTTGATCTCTAAACTCGATGAATAAATTGCTTCCATGTTCTTCGCATTATATCAAACGTTACTGTAAGGTAATTACACTATTTAGGAGCCTCAGCGCTCTCCCGTTTCGACCATCATCCTGGCATTCTGTGGGTAATGGCCTATTTCCTCTTTGACATGACCCAAAATAAGGGGAGATGTTGTCGAAATCACGATTTAATAATAACAACCCCAATAAGCCAAGGGAGCGTCGTCAATACGCACCCCTTTCGGCTCTGTCCCTTGGGGAAAACTAGCAAGTTGGGACGTCTCCTTGAAGACGTACATCGAGGGAGAGCACTCTAACCATAGCTCGGATTCCATCCCACCACTGCGTAGACGGTCTCCTATCCTCACCTGGCATACTTTGAAACAAGGGGAGATGCTACCAGATTTGATCCATGCATTTAAATAAGCTCGTCATTTACATGCTCATTTATTATACGCACATTAATATTTTAAATGCCCCCCCGAGGCCTCCTACTTTGACGTTTAATCAAGAGTTGTCCTTCTTAGGTAGGGCGTAATTAACGCCATAGCCTTTACGGTATGGCGGACTTCCAGTCCCGACTCGAACTCCATAATCGACTGACCAAGTCAGGTCAAGCGCACAATAAATTTGTCACGTATGTGACTGGCACGCCAATAAACACTAAATAAATAGATAAATAATAAATAATAACCTTCAACATGTAAAAAAGAAAAATCGTGTCCACAGTCACAGGGAGCGTCGCAGATGTGGAAGGACTATTAACACTGGAACAAACTTATACCCCAACTGACTCGACTAACCTAGGAGGTTCTGCAGGATGTACATCTAACCTAGGGGATAGAAAGTCTATTGGAAAGGAAGTAGGGCTCTCGTGCCCCTGGGGAGGAGGCGAACAGAAAGTAGCATAATCTTCCACTGAGATGAACATTTCGAATTTGGCATTTTTTTTTGTCACACTCAGTGGTCAACATGCAGTAAGAAGAGGAATCTGTAGGATGGGAAGGAAGAGCCCGAGGGCACAGAGTAGGAAAGATCACGTCAAAGAACGAGTCCGAGGACCGAAACCACATGCTCGATAAATCTGCAGGTCTGTCGGGCGACCATCTGGAAACCAAATCAATTGGCAGGCACTCCCCGCAAGGATAATTAACAATTAAATACTCAATCGGCCTCTCGAACTGAAGAGGAGACCGAATCATGGATGAGTTAAAAAGGAGAGGAGGAGGATGGGGAATAAAGGTCAACCTCTAAAGAATTAAGATGAGGCGAGGAAGGGACCAAGAGGCAGTTGAGCTCCCTATTCTTGACGGAGGTAGGGCTGGCTTCTCAGAAACTTTCTTTACAACCCATAGCTCGGGTTTCTTCAAACTTCCTTCTTTCTCAGCAAACAGCTTAACCAAACCGACAGAATAATCTTCAAAATCATCGATGGCCCCTCTCAGCAACGAAGGCGGCCTAGCTCTGGCAACATCTTCTTCACAAAGCGGAAACAAAGGTGACTTCGAGGTGTCAGGCTGTAGGGGCCCTCTGACAAAGTGTTGGCGGTAATCCCATGTTAGAGGTCTAGAATCCTGTAGGATAGATAATGGTGACTTCCGATAGTCGAGGTCTCTCTGGCTCATTTTCCAGCCTTTGGGGATAGGCTTAGTTCATCCCTGTAACTGTGCACCGAGGCCTAGCTCGAGCTGATAGCCCAATTTTAGAATCATGTTCCAGCCCTTGGAGTCTCGAATCTTGGACTTGACCTTTACATCAACTGGTGCGGTAGCGGGCTTGCGTGACGCATATGCCCATGGGTAATTCAAGTCCATGACTGAAAGAACTGGCCGATTGCTGGGTCACAAAGTAGGAAGGATTTTATCAGCAAGAGCATCAATAGATTGGATCGTGGAGATACTTTTTACCGTAACCACCCTGCCTTGGAATGGAAACTTCAGGCATTGATGAGTAGTTGAGGGTATTGCTTGCAAACTATTGATCCACAAACGACCTAGAATGGCTTTAAACATTGGGTCTATGTCCAGGACGTAGAACTCCACATCTATTTTCAACGGCCCTAGCTCAGCCTGTACTGTCACAACCCCATGACAAGCTCGTCTAGAGTTATCATATGTGGCTATCGTGGTTGGTGTCGGTCTAAGCATATCTTCTGAAATGTTACAGGCACGCAATGTACTTAGTGGACACACATTGGTGGAAGCACCGGTGTCCACTAAAGGTGATTCTACTGCCACTTTATTCAACGAAATTGTAATGCAGAGTGGCATTTGCCGTGCCTCAGGGGGTGCTAATTTTGACTCAGAAAAGGAAATGGAAGGTCCCCTGGTAATTGTAGCCAACACCGATGGTAAGCTGTCTACCGCCATATCCTCACTCACCATTACCTTCTGTAAAAAGACTCTGAGGGCATCCTGGTGAAGTGTGGACCTTCTGATTAACTCTAAAACTGATATTTTAGCCGACATTCTATCCAAGTGTTGTAATAAGTCATACTTTGAACCCGGCGCGGGGTCAACTTCTTCTGTCTCGACTGTAGCAGGAGGAACTGGATGGATGGGTGCAGGTGCACCGGTGGAAGGATAGCTTCTCTAAAACAGGCGGCCACTCCTGAGGGCTAAATTCTGCGCCGGCTCGGCGACTGACGAACTCCCGATCGGCCCGGTGGGGTAAGTGGATGGGATAGAAGTGGAGGGAGTGAGAATGGGAGAAATGACGGGGGTGGTCGACTTAATGGGCACTGGTGGAGGGGTAAGTGGTGAAGGGTGAGATGGAGGGGTGCTGATTGGCGAATGGTTTGGTGGAATGGTTGGAAATGTGGTGGAAGGGATGGTGGGCAGAGTGGTGGTCAAAGTGGTGGGCCGAAGAATGGAGGGAACGATGGGCGTAGGGGAATTAGTGTAGGTATGGTGGAAGGCTAGGAGGTGTGCGGGAGTCTCGTCATCAAATGACCACCCAGCATTAGGGGCTGGGCGGTGGACTATGTTAACTTGAGCCAGTGCCGGTGGCTGCTGCTATTGCTGAGGAGTGGGCGGATGCTCTGGCATGGGATTGTGATGAATCCCGAGGTCCTGTTGCTATTGTTACTGCTGTAGAGGGGGTTGTTGTTGTTGTTGTTGTTGGAACTGCTGCTACTGCGCTGCCTAATGCGGCCTGGCTTGTCTTCTTCTCTCTTTTATATCTTCAATTAACTTATGCATTTGGGCCCAATCAATCCTCTGGCCCTCGTGCAAATCATAAACCAGATCTCTAAACTGGTAACATCTCTCGATCGTGTGCCCGGGTTGCCGATGGTATATGCAATACCTGGACTAATCGACTATCAGATTCCAATTCTGACATTCCGGAGGCAGTTGTATGTCACCAGTGTACATTAAGGCCGAAAAGATATCCAGAAGGGTCTCTGGGAGAGGTGGATAGTTGGTTCTTTTCGAAGCCGGTCGAGTAAATGCATAGTTGGCAGGTGGTGGAACGTTATGGTACTGGGGTGGTTGCTGGGGCTGTGGTGGTGGTGGTTGTTGCTGTGGCTGGGGTGTGGTGAATGCGGGCCGTGGAGCTAGTGGAGCGAAAAACTAGGCGTTGCACTGGGGTTATTGCTGGAAGTAGGATGGGCAGACTGGTTGACAGCTTGCACTTGCTCGTTGGTTTGAACTCCCTCAATTACTGGGCCCTAGGATTTCTTATAGGACGTAGCCAAAGGGGGCGCCCATGGGCCTAGCCCACTAGTTGGGCCCAATTGACTAACCAACTGACCCAATTACAACTTAACTTACTTGAATAAAGAAAGATTACACATTCATGACTCAAATCAAATAAAAATTACATGACTAGACTCATAAAAATATGACGAACACAATAGCACATGCCGACGAGCAATCCAAGCCTTGAAAAAAATGTGGAGGGGTAAGGGATGCCCCCATTACAGGCCATATCCAAAGTTCTGCGCAAAGCAGTGCAGATGGTAAGGCTCTAGAAAGGTGACGGTGCCCTTGTGAAAGATAAGGACACTCGGTCTGATGCCAATCTTCATGAAAGGAACGGTCAGGAGTTGAGTGGTGAGGAAGATGATAAGTAGCAATGCTCTGACACTCAATGTACGGCCTGAAATCATATGAACTGCCTATAAAATCCAGGTCCTCTTACCCCTTGGTGGGACGAAAAGAAAATGCCTTCTGAGCACTAGTCAACTGATATAGCTGACTCTGATTCGGGCAATTACGGAATAGAAAGACCCCAAATCAACATGTTGGCATAGCCCAGGAAGCAACACATCGGCCTAGGCGCTCAAGTAATGGGTAGCCATGGAGACACTCCTATCTTAGGGAGAACTATGAGTTGTCAGATTCCCCAAGCCATGGTAAATATTTGCCAGGACGACAGATGCAATAGAAAGCCTTTGACCATCAACTAGAAGGCAGGCCGGGTATATCAACTTAGGCTGCACTAGACCCTCCTCACCATGTGACATGACAAAAGTAGCAAGCCAATAGACGAAATATGCTGCTAAATAAACATTGTATGGCAAATTGCTGGGATTCCACCCCTCATTATCGGGCGTAGGAAAGTATCGCTTGTTCTTCTGCAGTTGCAAAAGGACTTAGTACTAATAATCTAGAGGCCCATCGCTCTCAGCAAAACCCTCAAAGAAATAGAAGGGTACATTATAAAAATGGCGAATCTAGGCATTGAGATTGACCCTCACATTATTGGTAGAAATAGATGGAGTGTTGTCCCTCCCAGCTCTGGTCAAGTCTCTCCAAACTTTATCAAATATCGAAAGCTTAAAAGCAATGCATATTGTCTTGTACTAGTGGAAAATTCTCTGTGCAAATCCTTAAGTGTTGCCTCTTCATAGGGGCACCCAGAAGTGGGGAGACCGGAAATTCTGTGAAAGCTCCATAAATCAATAGTTGTTTTGCCCTCCGCTGTGGCGAAGGTATTCCATCAGCGATTGAATTTCTCAGCCAAAGCTTGAAGCAAGCCTGTATAGCAAGGGTACCCATAAAGGGCTGTTGTCACTGCATGACGGATGCACCTCCCATGAGGCGAACCAGCGCGCCGCCATCTGAGGGAGCATCCCTCCAGGCCCCCCTGTCACAACGTTGTCACTCCGGACCCACTCGGCCCCACTGAGCAGCACGTGGGCCCCACAACCAGTAGCAAGCGTCTTCCGGATGGCACCGACAGAGCGGACCAAAGTGCTGTCTGCCAACCCAAGAACGGTTCTCCCGGGCCCGCTGTAGCCCTTTACCTCCCTACGTAGAGTGGGAAAAGATTCATTGCTATAAATTATTGTGATTGTTGTATTAATCGGGAGTTACCGTCTTGGCCGGGATCGTCATCCCCTCGCCCAGAGCGTAGAGGTACACTCGGCACCCCTCGTAGTCATAGTTATTTACTTTCTTAGTATACGCTTTTATTGCCGCTGCATGTGAGTAGTTACTTCCTAGCTCGTATAATTCAACTCACGACTGTGAGTGAGAGAGCGAGACCGTCCCGTGACCCGACTTGGGCGCGAGAGAGTGAGTAGACCACCCTCAACTCGCTGTCGATTTCTCAACCGTGCAGGTCCGAACACTTCCCTCGCTAGGGACGAGTGCGAGCTTGCTAGAGTCCTAGGTTGCATATCCAACTTGGCGTCGAATCCACGTCTCCGTCACGCATCACAAACCAGCATGGACTTCATCCACACCTTGCATGGACCTTTGCCCCACACGCATAGACTTTGCATGAATAACCTGCATTGACTTTGCCCCCACAGGCATGGACTTTGCTGAAACCTGCACGGATCTCACTCCCCACCTGTACGGACTACGTCCCCTGGCACGTCCTAGCTGGCCCTACCCGATGCAACTTAGCCAGACCTTCATTGGCACGCCCTAATCTGACCTTCGCCGGCACACCCTAACCCGACCTTCGCTGGCATGGCCACCACCCAGCTCCTTCCCGGCACACTCGGCCAGGCCCTTCGCCGGTACGCTCCCCATCCTCTACCCAGTACGTCCGCCAACTGCTTCCCCGGCACACCCTCCAGCCGACACACTTGGGCCCATGCTTCCCCAGTACGCTTGGCCAGGCCCTTCGCCGACGCGCTCCAACCGTTCCTTGCCCGGCACACTCCTTCGCCCGGTACGACCCCACTCCCCAGAGGTACACACGTCTGGCCTCCCCGGTGCGTTCTCTTGGTGCTTCCCCGGCACGCGTTCTTTGTCTTCGCTGGTATGCACCTCGAGCTCCTTCGCTGACACACCCATTCTTGTAGCCTCATTCGGTGCGCCCCCCCCTGTGTTCAGCGGCACGCCTCTCCTTAACCCCAAAGGCCCACTGTAGCAACCCTGAATTTTTGAAACTTAAAATTTTAAGAAAATATTATGCCTGAAGGGCATTCTATTCATAGGCCACCCTTCTTTGACGGTAGTAACTATCCTTATTGGAAGAATAGGATGACCATATTTTTACGTGCTCAAAGTCATGAAATATGGACTGTCATTAGAAATGGTCCGTATGTCTTACATCCTGATGAGGATATGTGGGATGATGATAGCATTAAGAAAGCCATTGTTAACTTTAATGCTTTAAATATCATTCAGTGCGCTATTCACCCTAACGAGTATACTCGTGTCTCCATGTGCAGCAGCACAAAGGAAATATGGGACAAGCTGAAGCTTATCTATGAAGGTACCACAGAAGTGAAGGAGACAAAGGCGCCTATGTTAATCCGTGATTACGAGCTGTTCCAGATGAAGGATGAGGAAAATATCTCCGAGATGTTCGCACGTCTCATGGAGATTACAAATGGACTGAAATCACTCAGGAGAGAATTCACGGATAAGGATTTGGTTTGAAAAGTCTTGAGGTCTCTATCACCAAGCTGGGACACCAAGGCGACCGTGATAGGAGACTTAAAGGGCACTAGTCAGAGCAACAATCGTCAGTGTCAGTCCAGGTCTCTGACTACGTGTGCACACACTGACTCCTGCCTAGAGCCTGGTCTCTAGCTAGTCCCCCCAGTAGGACGCTACAGTAACCGCGGGGGCTCATGGCAACTAGCTTAAAAACTGTTCAACGGGAACGTCCCTCCACCTCTCGCAGGTGGGCTGACACTAGGGGTCGCTGGGCTACGACTAGTGGTTCCATCACTAGGAAAGAGAAAGTAATTCCATTAGGATCTAATATAATGCCACAGTTTATTAAAATATTTTAAACATGGCGATAATGTAGCATTTAAGGCATAAATGGAATAAATATGTTGAAATTAAAGTTCTACAGGGATGGGCGGTTATGCTCTGGCCACTCATCAGATGGGCGGTCAGGGGTCCGCCGCTTAACCAGGCATATGCGGCTGGGTCTCGGCCGCTCACTATCTACACTGACGCCAGTACACAGGGCACAAACAGCTAAGGCAGGGCCGCTCAAGGATGGACGGCTGGGGAGTGCCCGCTCGTCCACCAGAGGTTCAAAAGGATAGATAGCTAGAGACATGCCGCTCAAGGTTTGGGTAGTTGAGGGTCGGTCGCACGAAGAGACGGGGAGTCCCATGGGCGGTCGACCTTTAAGCCATTCATCTGGCATGGACGGATGGGTTTGGGCCGCTCTAGTTAAACCTTCCTAGAGGTCAGGGTCTTGTGCGGTCCGAGTTGGACCACTAAAGGGGTATGTGCGGTCTGGAGTTGACCGCCGGTAGATGAACGGTCGCAAGGTGGTCGTAAGCTCCCAGACCCCCTAACCGCCAAGGGTTGCCTCCACACCCTTCCCCTCCCGTTCCCCTCGCATTTATCTCATTTCCCACCTCCCATCCTCAACCTGCACTTCCCAGTTTGCAGGCAGCAGAACACCAGCAACTTGCAGAGCCGACCACGACTTCATCCCAACATTCCTGGGCACTCAAGAGGCACCATCGAAAGCAGCTCCCTGTCTTCTTCATAACGGCGATGGTCTCAACCCTATCTAAGTTTGTGACTGCCAAGGAGAGCCGTTCTTCGCCGACTGCACAGGATCGGTCTGGTCAGCAACCTGAAGTGACTTCCAGAAGCTCCCACAGCCACAATCCAATGATTCTTGAGACGCCACTTAGCTGAGAGCTTCGGAGACAAGTCCTCTTCCATTACCAAAAAGCGTCACCCCGTTCGGCATTTAGAACAGTGATTTATCAATTTTCTCCCTCGGGTGCTCTGTTCTGTCCACTCTGGGACTAAACAAACACCCGATCTGCTCTGCTCTACTCTGACCTCCTATGGCATTCCCAAAGGTCTCGTTTCGAAGAGGTCTCAACAACGGTTTCAATGACTCTAGCCACGCTTGATTCAGAGTTCAGGAGCGCTCGTGGCAGCCTTGACTTCCTGCTACCGTGGTACCGTAGTAGATAGAACTAGAAAGCAGGGACTCTATTTGTGGCTCTTCCCCGACCGGCACCGCCAACCTAGGAATTCCCCAAAAATTGGATGTCATCCTAATCCAGTACCGAAGAGTTTTCCACTGGTCTCGTCAAAAACTGAGTTCAGGAGTGGTCGCAGTGGCGCCGACAACGACCGCCTGTCTCCTATTCCAGAGCACGGACAGAACCAGCATCCTTCGCTTAGTTCACTTCTATTTCATTTTTCCCTCCCCGCCTGGCCAGCTTATCGCCCCTCCCTATGGGAGGTAGTATTTGAATGTAACTTTGACTTTTCTTCCCCAAGTTCAACCCCCTTGCATGGGACGTAGTGATGTAAAATCTAGAACAGGTCGAAGCTACACCGTCACGATGTGTGGGGAACCCACGCTTCCCCGCTCGCCCTCGTCTTCGAACGGGACCGGTTTCTTCAAACCGGTTGAGTAAGTTCTCTACCCTCGCTCTCCTTTGGTATCCATGTTCCTTTAATATTAGTTCATAAACTCCACTAGTCCGTGAGAGTGAGCACTCGGTCCTCAAGCCCCATTGCTTCGAGTGACCACTGTGGGAGAGAGTGTGACTCGTGCCCATTGGCACCCAGTCAGCCCCTTTGAATTGGGCCTCCATACCCTTGGGAAGTCCCTTAGCCC
Source organism: Amorphophallus titanum (assembly GCA_024336825.1). NCBI lineage: Eukaryota > Viridiplantae > Streptophyta > Magnoliopsida > Alismatales > Araceae > Amorphophallus > Amorphophallus titanum. Next base: position 5,384 of record JANBPO010004911.1, on the reverse strand, counting down.
TGCTGGCCCTCTACCAGCAAGGGTTCAGGAGGGAACCCGTGAGTGACACCTAGTCACCCATAATTGGAGACCACAATCTACTTTCTTCTAAAAATGCAGAAGGGACGTGAACAGCAACCCGCTGCTCACCAAAACCCAGATGATTAGATCCTCTCTTCCTCTGAATCCACAGAGGGGTCCTAGAGATTAGATCTCCCTTCTTCTGATCACTCAGAAGGAAATCGATCTCCAAACAGAGAGTCGAAAGAACAAAGTAGAAATCAGAAAATGAATAAAGCGAACGAACGAAAATAAAAACATATAGCTCCTCTAGAGCAATGATTGTTCTGGATTTAATCCAAGAACAGATGACCACTACTGATCTTCAATTTAGGTTGGTTGCACTAGGATCTCACGATCTCTCTTTCTTCCTTTTTCTCTTTTTCTTTCTCACTAACTCTCACACAGATCTTCCTTTCTTTTTCTCTTTCTTCCCTACTGCTCACTCTCTACCCTTCTCTTCTGAAGGCTCTCTCTCTTTTTCTTCTTCTCAACTCCTCTCTGGTGGCTCTTCTAGCTTCTTTCTCTACTCTTCTGGCTTCTATCCCATCTTTAGGGAATGGGGCGGCTTTATATAGAACAGATCCTTCGAAAATGGATGAGGCAAATACCTAGTGACATTCCATTGGTCCACGTGGCAGGAGAATGTTTCTCTGGAAACTTCTAAAAAAAGAGTGACACTTCATCTTGGATCACGTGCTCATCACTATTTACTTGGGTTCACGTGCCACTAACCTACCTTTCCTAGAATCACGTGCCAGTGATTGGGATCAAACTCACATGTTATCATAATCCTAGTCACGTGCCTTGAGCTACTGTATATTCACTGCTGTCACTTAAGTGTTGAAGCTGCCTACCATGTGTTCGCCCATTGGTCAAACTCAGAGATGAATACAGCTACATTGACCTTGATTGCTAAATGGCTAAAGGTGCACTAACCTTGTTGCAATGTTATGATTAGGTGAATAGACGTTTCAAATACCACCAGTAGTAGCTGTATCGACCTTGCAGTTACCACCAATAATAGCTGCATCGACCTTGTAGTTACCAAGTGCACCGACCTTAGAAGGTAGCATCGACCTTTGCTGGGTCAAACATGCATCGACCTTAGACTAGAGTATGCTCAAACCTTGTGCTTGTAATCACTAAGGTGCATTGACCTTCCTTCTGAGGTGCATCGACCTTTCTTCTACCATTGCTGAGGTAGCTTCGACCTTGGGAGCAGTTATGGTTCATGTGCATCGACCTTGAGAGCTATTATGGTATATGTGCATCGACCTTGTTTACTGTGCTCTCAATGTGCATCGACCTTTAATCTGTGTTGGCCTGGATTGTGCGGTCCGATGTGGGCCGCATGTTGTTGTGCGGTTAGCTATTAACCACCTGTCTTACGATGGGTGGTAGGGTTAGAACGGCCAATCCTAGGCCGCAGAGGTTTGTGCGGCCTTATGTAGGCCGCATGTTCAATGTCGTACGGGCGATCTGGGAATGCACAACCGTCGTCTTCCCCGACGACGGCGATGGTCTTCCCCCACCGGCGGGAACTCTCAATGGCCCCCAAACCGGTCCCTAGCATTCAACTAGACACCACCCCAAGCATGCATGGCAAAAATGACAATGGGGGGGCAATTTTTGGGGGGCCTACCTCGGGGTCCCGCGCGATCCTCCCCATCGTCGTCGGCTCGACGGTGAGCTCGTCTGATGACGGTACCTCCTCGGCCCCCTCATCCGCGACGGGCTCTGCCATGGTGGTCCCCTCCGCAACGGTGGGCGGCGCGGTCGGCGTCTCTTCCTCCACGGCGGCGGGCGTGGTGGCCAGCGTCTCTTCCTCCATAGGCGATGACGGCGGCTCCTCCTCCCCGGTCGACGACGGTGGTTGGCGGGCTTTGGTCTTGGTCTGCATCAAATTGAACAGAGGAGAAGAGAGGGAGAGGGGAGGTTGAGAGCGAGTGGGAGAAAGAGAGAGGGGGAGCCTCGGTGGCGTTAGGCGTAACCCTTCCTCTCCCTCTCCCTCTACCGATTACGGTGGGGGAGGGGGGAGACGAAGGGTCAGTTCTGTTTAAAATTCCCAGGGTTGTGCGGTCTCACGATAGACCACACTACTTAAGCGGTCTATCGTGGGCCGCACATAAACTCATTTCGCCTTACGAATGTCTTGCTAGAATGCAGTTGATCCTTGACCGCTCTTGTGTTTAAGCGGCTCCTTGTGGACCGCCCGTCTTTGGCATGCATATTTGTGAGTTTTTCGTGCACGCCATGCTTATTTGATAAATTTGGTCATTTTTAATGATGTTCTCTGCAAATTTCGTTAACAATCTGCCTTGCAGCATTATCACCCACTCACCTGATGACCCACCGATAGATAAGTCAAGTAATGTATTTCGTTTCCCATGTCCCTTAATGAATTACTATATGATATTAAGCTAATTATCTCGAGAACTAGTTGGATACTCGTGTGTTCCAGGATCTGATGTTCCCCTTTAACAAAAACAGGTGATCATCTAGGACATATATCAGTCTCTCTGCATAACTGAGCCTTTGGGAAGTAGTCAGTGTTAAGAAAGGACCTGGCAGTGTGATGAGGATCTAAAAGAACCTCCCTAACAGACATCTTTGGCATTTCCTGAATTCTGCTGATAGAGCCCTGCTGAAGTGTATTGATAAGAGGCCCTCATCACCCACGCCACGGGGGGGGGGGGGGATCTTTTGTAAAACACACATGTATTTGTATCACGTATCGACCCAGGGACCGACTAGCACATCGAAATTGTCCCGTGGCATGCACCTATTGTATCCTGGCCTCCACGGCCCATCGGTAAAAAAATATATACATCTCAGTGTTACGCCGCCAATTGGACGTATGCTCTCGCATCCACGTTTGGGCCTCCAGCAACCCTCCAGCAACCCTCTATGTCACCTAGCGTGAACCCCCAGCACCCTTCACCCCCAGCCAACATGACCCAGTCTGAGATGAACCTACAGCTGCAAAGTGCTCTCGGGTCTTCATCCTGGGCTTCAGGAATACGGACTCCACTTCGACATGGAACGAAGGTCTTTGGATTCAATCCGATGTAAATAAACATCGACTACTTGCCGTCGGTGGGGAAAGACGTCCTGTGCATGACTCCCCTTAATCACCTGTGCGCTCGCACCCACGGAACCGTCCTCCCCTCCATGTGTTGCTCACCCTCTGAGTCCACGTGCCATGCCCTGGCGGCACATCCCCAGTTCAACGTTCACTCCCACGGGTGATTGTCAAGAAATCGACAGCCACGCCCACATCCCAGCCACGTTTCCCCCTTTACCCGAAAACTCCCCGTGCCACTCGGTCTCCCCTTGACTCTCTATAAAAGGTGAGTGCACGGTGCCACTTTGAGATGGATACAGTCACGAGAGGGGGTGCCCAAGGGCCCTTATCTACTGGCACCTCCCCCGTAGCTATATCCTACCCCTCACTCTGGTCAACGCACACATCGCTCCGCGGGCCCGTCGTCACACACTCACACGCCGATGAACTCCCGGGCGTAACAAAAAGGATGGCACGCTCGGCGGGACGTCTCCCGCCTTCCTTCTTTTTGCTGAAGCAAAAGCCCATGCCAGCCCTAAAGTCTGGGTGCCCCTTTCCTGTCCTTGCAGGAGAGGTAGTAGAAAAGCACCTGTTCGCACTTCCCAGTGGCTTCCAGTTCGTCTCCCAGTTGCCAGATGGTGTTTGACGACTGCCTATGGCCGTCGCCTCTGCTCATCTAGGACTTCACCAACTAGGGTGGCCATTACCTACGGTCCTATTATCGTCGCCACCCACGCACGGGTGGGCTACTTGGTAGTGCCGTCCGCTTTCGACAACTTCGCCCTAGTCATCGGATCACCCTACTTCTTCGGTGTGGTCCCCGTGGCGGCTCCACAACCACCGCCAGTTCCTGTCTCCCCTGGCGCCATCAATGCGCCACACCAACCACCAGTCCTGACAGCCAGGCCGAGCATCAGGCTCGGCTCTCCTGCCACCGGTATGATTAACCCTTTGGTTTATCATGCCATACAAATTGCAAACCCAATAAACTCAAGGGTATAAATGTAAACTAAAGGATATAAATATAAATAAAAAATATTAGTACATTGCTCTGATGTCTCATCACATTTCTTCAGGGTTCGAGCTGAGAGGGCCGAAGCATATGAGTCTAGGCTGGGGACACAGGTCAAGGCTATCGAACTCCAAACCCGGGAGGTAGAGGCAGAGCTAGCCGGACTGCGCTCCTCGATGTTGACCGCCTGTCAGATGGCAGTGGAGAACTTTCTCTCATCCCTGGCTTATCGAGCTGAGCTGACCTCAGTGGACTTGGAGGCCTTCGGTCCTAAGCGCGATCGTGATTTCCAAGAAGGCTGGAAGGCTGCCCTCCAGGTTGCGACCAAAGACCCAGGGGCCTCAGTGCCTTTTCTTCCTCCTCCGTCGATGCCTTTTAGTGCTAAGGCCAGTGGCAGTGAGGAGGAGCTTGGTGACGAGGTGGCTGGGGCTAAGAAGCAGGCGCCAGAGCTAAGCACCAGTGGGCTAGCTGTCGAGGGTGACCCGTTGGCAGAGAAGCATCTAGTTGACCTAGCGGATGAGCCACCAGTTGTGGAAGCTGCTGCCGCACGTGAGCTTGAGGGCGACGGATCATGTGATAATGCTGCCGGGGTGATTGCCTAAGGGGATATCTATCTTTTTTTGTCATGTAATTTTTCCTTTCTTATTCTGTTGAGGTAGCTGTCTCTTTTTGTAACCTTCGCACCTTTTGAATGAAAGACTTTCTTCTTTTTTGCAAACTCTAGAATCTTTGGGATCTGCCACGTATCTTGCTTTCTTTACTTGCACTGGGATTTCCTGGGGACATGGAGTGGCGCCTCGTGGCTTACCCTGAGAGGGTGCATCCTTCGAGACCCGTTGCTTCAGTTTCAAAGGATGTGGAGAGGTGGTAAGACTCCTCCTCCCTTCGGGAAACTTCGTCCCTCCCCTATAAATAGCAAGCCTCGTTGAATCATCAGGGCATCTTCAGTTCGCATGGCCACAAAGAGGGAGATCTTGCGGGATGTCGTCGGACCAGTCTAGTACTTTGTCTAAAGATGGGGCATTGTGGATCCCGCGCTAGTGCCTCCATATCCGGAGGGAGCCATTGCCAGCGCCCTGGCCAGCATGGCCGGCACCAAGTGAGAACGGTGGTGACACCTCTGAGCAATACAAGCTCGGGTACTTGGATGGCTGGCGGGAGGCCTTGGAGAAGGTCAACCGCCTATACTCTGACAGGGGGATCTTGCTCCTTGAACCAGACAAGTTCTGTCCCCAAAGGGATGAGACATCTCTTTGTAATCTTTCC
>JANBPO010004898.1:125818-169250 GCA_024336825.1 Amorphophallus titanum | reverse complement strand
TTCACCCCCTCTGCTATCCCGCCCTCCCCTCTGCTCAGTTCGCCCACAGCAACCCCGGAGACTCTCCGTCGTCGCCCAATCCCCAGTGGAGCCAGAACCTAGTTCTGCTACTCCCTGCTACAAGATAGCACCAGAGGCTCGTTTGGAAGACATTCTAGTAGTGTCCAAAGTGAGAATCGGCTCAAGGTGTCTTCTGCAAAGTCGTCCTCCTTCGAGTCTGCAACGCTCCTAAAGTGGTCCCGCATCGTTTCGTCATCAGCATCTACCGCGATAGGCAATTCCGTGCAACCATGCCAGAACTACATCAATTTTTAAGTACCATTTGGCAACAGCAGTACCATCTTCCCCTGTGCGAATCGGCTAGAACTCCTTTCATAAGAGTTCTTTGTCTTTGAGTCGCCAATGATCCAGAGGTGGTTCCGCCATCTTTCAACAATGCCTCTGCCCGGGGCACCCGTTTTGCTGCAATTGCGCCAGTCCTAGAAGTTTCTGTCCGTCCAGGACAGACTGCAACTTCATTGACCCCAGCACGTCCCCTTCCTCTCTGTTTCAGATCGAGCTTTCTTCTCGGAAGTCATGCCCCTCAATGATACAAACCCAACCCAGGTGGTTTTGTCTCATTCTGACATCAACACCAGAAGTTCCGTCTCAGCCATCACCTCCCTGTCCGGCTGTTCGCCCAGGAACCAGAAGCCGACCATTTTGGTGACCACGACCGACACAATGATCCGACGGCATCCATCTTTTGAGGGATCGTAGTGCCCTCTGTCTGCTACGCCCCCGAGTTAGTCCCGTCACATTTGGAGTTCTATAGAGAGCTTACCTATCGATGCACTTCGACCACGCCACCCTGTCTGGCGAGACAGAACTGTGCAGGCCATCGGCTGCGACCATCCCCACCCTCCAGCGATCTCGGGTCAACGTCAGGATCTCAGGAGCTCTTTGGCATCCACCAGGCTTCGTCTAGGCACTGACAGCACCTCATTCGGACGTCGGAGTTGAGCGCACGATATGGAGCAAGCTGGCTTCATCCCGACAAGGCGGTGCGTAGATCGGCCGACCAGATTCCCTCCCCCTTGCTCCCCCTCCTGCGTGAGGGTAGTTCGTGTAATAATTGCCCATCCCCGTGCTCCCCTCCCTACGTGGAGTGTAGTGATTGTATTAGCAGGGATCGACGCCGAGCTACATCGACGCAGCGTATTCGCCGGGTGCGCAGGCTCCTCGGCTCGCCCTCATCTCCGACCGGAGCCAGTCCATCGGACGGGCTAGGTACGTGCGGTTGCCGCTCCAATTTGCTTGCTTAGTATTGGTTCCAACTGCAGCGCTCGTGTGAGGAGTGTCCCTGCGTAATGAGTTGTGCGGTCTAGCAATAGACCGCACGTACTCTTATGCGGCCCTTTATTGACCGCACATGTATTAAAAGATCATCAAGTCATGCGGCCAGTTTCTGGCCGCACAACACCTACATGCGGTCCACATCTAGCCGCATAAGCCTTGTGCGGCCTAAGTGCAACCGCACTTCCCTTTGCTGTGTTGCTTGAAACTCATCCTCTCTCGTGAGGTCGGAGTGTCTCTCCCGTAAGGTCGGCGTGTCTCTCCTCTCTCTCGTCGTCTCTCCCGTAGGGTCGGCGTGCCTCTCCACTCTCGCGTCGTCTCTCCCGTAGGGTCAGCGTGCCTTTCTCCACTCTCGTCATCTCTCTCGTAGAGTCGGCGTATCTCACCCCTCCCGTGTGTCTCACCTGTGAGTCGTCCACATTTTCATGCACACATGCATACATCATATAAGAAAATCAACACAAAAAGGGAATAAACTAAGTCACTGTCATATCAAATCATGTCATATAGAAGTACAAAAGTAGATCAGGCCCCACCCTTTGGCCTGTCGCTGTCCCCACCACGCTCCTGCCTCTTCGATGGCAGGGCCATCATAGAGGTCGCTCCCTCCTCTCTCTCTCAGCATCGACGTCGGTCCTCCTCCTCGTTCCTCTACCGCTGAGAGGAAGTCGCGAGGAACTGTCCAACTGAGCCGTGAGTGGCATGACTCTCGCTCGGAGCTGCATGGCTGCCACTCATCACGCTGCGCAACCGACTCATCTGCTGGTAAGCTCACACCTCACCGTGAAGCTCGAACGCCTCCTGTCGAAAATGCTCCAGCTCCGAAGTCGTGGTGCGGAGTCGCTCTAGCTCCACTCGGAGAACCGCGAACTCCACGGACTCTGAAGGTCTACCTCGTGCCAGCTGCTCCCGCAGGCCAGCTGCCTTCGCCTGCGCCTCAGTCTGGTCTCGCTCCACCAACTCTCGCGAGAGGGTGCTCTGCTCCAGCTCTCTGCGCAAACGGGCCACCTCCTCACGCGAGCGGGCGGCCTCATCCTGTGCCAGCACGAGCTCCTCCCGTAGCTGGTCACTCTCACCGATAGCGGCAGTCAGCTCTGTCACCTGCACGCATGCATTTCACTATTAGTCAACTACATTTTAATATAATAAGAACATAATTCACAAAAGGGGAAGTGTAGAACATACCCGCTCGGCGAGTGCCGCCTCAGCTGCCTCGGCCCGGTCTACCATCTGTCTAAACTCGGCCTCCCGCTCTGCTCGGTCGGTCGGAGTCTGTGCTGTAGAGGAAGAAGGAGCATCGGTCCCCTGCCTCTGGGCCTCCTCCCCCCGCTGAAAACAAAGCTGAGAGAGAGAGAGAGAGAGAGAGAGAGAGAGAGAGAGAGAGAGAGAGAGAGAGAGAGAGAGAGAGAGAGAGATGTAACAGGGGGAGTGGAGGAGAGCAGGGAGCCGTCGCCCCTGCTCAATCCCAGCTTCCCCCTTGTCTTCTTCCTTTTATTTCTTTCCCTCCTCCCACGGCTGTAACCTTGCTCCGACGTTTGCAATGCATATGGCCCTCCATGTCCCTTTTCTTCTTGAATGAGATGCTTACTCTTTGAGTCCCTCACCGTCTTCGATGGTTTGTTTCTAGTGTGTACTCGATGGCTTCCCCTCCTTCCCCATCGATTTATTCTATGATTGGTGGTCTTTGGCCTGGAGGAAATTGGTTCTTCCCCTCTCTGAACCCCACGGGCTTAATGTATTTCCTTGGATTTCTCCCCTTGGCTGCCTCTCCCTCTAGCCTAGTTCCTTTCTCTTGGGTCTTGGCTAAGCCTAGATGCCCTATGACTTCTCCCTCCCCTCCAGCTTCGTCTTCCTTGGCTAATCCTTGGCCACCATGCCTTCAAGCTAACCCCCCATCCATACGCCTTCAACGGTGCACGCTTTAGCCAGCACATCACCGGTACGCCCCTTGGCCGGTACATCCTTAACCCAAGACCCTGACCTTCACCCCTGCACCTTGGCTCTCCCTTTACCGGCACAGCCCTATATGCCCTTCCCCGGCACACCCCAATCACCTCGCCGATGCTCTCCCAGCCCGGTGCAGCCCCAGCCCCCAGCCTCGTCTTCACCGGCACGCCATGTGCCTTCACCAACACAGCCCCCCTGAACCATCCTACGCCGGCATACCCTCTTCGCCGGCACACCTCCCATGGCCCATCTTTTGCTGGCACACACTCTTCACCGGTACACCACCTTTAGCCTCCTCTTCACCGGCATGCCTTCTGCTTTCACTGACACAGCCCCCCGGGTGCCTCATCCCTTAGCACCTGCAGCCAGTCCCATAGTCGTCTCCCATTCGTCGTTTCCTCTGGGTTTTCTGAAGTTTTATCAAAGGTGTTGCCGCTCTCAGGCACCCGCCTCTGACTGTCGAGTTCCGCCACTACATGTGGGCGCGTTTCTTGTATCTCCCTTACGCTCAGGTCAAGGGGAGATGCTGCTGAAATTTTGTTACAAAATAATAACATGGTAATGGCCAAAGGGAGAAACAAACAGGTGAGGCAATAACAAATTAAAGGGCAAAAGGGAGCAACAAACAAATAGAATAAACGATAGTAAAAGTGCCTCAATCAGAGCGAAGGGACTGCATTTAACATGAAGAGAATGAGACCGAATGACGAATAAGCAACTCAAACACCCATCCTGGTTCCGCCACTCCATGTGGGCGCGTTCCCGGTATCTCCCTTACGCCCGGGATCAAGGGGAGATGCTGCCGAAATTTTATCAAGATACAACGAGGGCAGAATGAAGTAACGAACAAGGGGGATAATCATTAATGAATGCCTCTAACCAACAAAAAGAAAACTACATCATAAAGACACTCAGAAGAGACAACAGTCAGACACTTCAAGTAATCACCACGTCGGTGAGAATAGTAACATGTACAAAGTCTAATTCAACTAAGAGATAGAAGAAAAGAAAGGCCTTAAGGCCATCAAAAGAACAAACCCTTCATACCCTTCACCGGCACACCCTTCGCCGGTGCACTTTCCTCCACCTCATGCCCTTCACCGGTACGCCCTCACCGTCTCCCTCTCTCCCACCGTCTCACTTTCCTTCGCCGGTACGCCTCCTTCGCCGGTGCACCCTTCGCCGGTACAGTCTCCCTTTCCTTCTTCACTGGTACGCCCGTTCCCTCCTCCTCCTTCGTTCGCCGGTACACTATCTGCTGTCGTTTGAGCCTTCTTTGCCGGTACGCTATATACATACGTATATATCAAGTAGCAACGGCTAAGTAAACCCAAAAAAAGGAAGGGGAAGATAATAGCAAAAAAGGGGTATGAACAAATATGAGAATGGGGAATAATGGCAACAACAAAAAAATGCATAATAGAAACAATAACAAGCAAGAGATAAAGAAAAGCGACGATCTTATGACCGGAAATTCTAACCGATACAAAAAACGCCGCATAGGTAATAAAAGAGAAACAATGAAATGCACACGCAGGTCCCCTAACTAAAGGCCCAGATGCAAACTAGCAATAACAATGTATGTAATAATGAAATCATCAACACTGCAGCCTCATCTTTTCCTGTGACCCGGTGCTGAAAGGACATCGAGGCCGCCCTCGCAGGTTGGACCTAAGTCTCGGAGACCTCTCCCGGAATGGCCGTGGTCTGACCTCGTTTCGGGCCGATATCTTTGTTACATCGATCTCATTTCTTTTCCGAATTGGCTCCCGTTCGAGCCATCATTAAAATTGCCGTACAACCGGCAGATATTCGCACACGACACCCCGGTTTCCACCGCGCTTTCGCCACGGGCACTGGTCCAAATATGAAAGGGTCCGCGCGTGACCGACATGTATGGCTGTTCATGTCCCGGCATGGGCTCGTGTGTGGTTCATTTCCGCCACCTTTCTTCTAATCAGTATTATTTCCTTTGGCCACAGAGCCCCTAATTTCGACAATTAATCAAAGGTATTCCCTCGTATGGGGGATGTAAATGACGTCATGACCTTTATGGCATGGCGGGATTGGGTCCCTGCTATCTACAGTGTCCTCTAGATTAGATCCAGGACATTTTACTCCTGCGTGAGCTACCTGGTTCGATTTATCTGTCAGCTTTTCGTTGCTAGATTTTATGGTTCTTTGTTTCAATTTTCTTTCATTTCTTTCAAGCTATGAGTCAGCAGAGCAAGCTGTGTTGCTCAGCGTTGCAGAGGATTGATTCCTCTGGACAGCAAGCTGTGTTGCTCAGCGGATTGTAAGCAAGCTGTAAGGCTCAGCGGACATAAGCTGTGTTGTGTAGCGATTCAAACTATATGTCAGTAGGAATCCACACTCTAGTTTGAGTGTGGGGTGGATGTAGGTCGGGAGGACCGAACTACCTAAAATCCACTGTGTACTTTGCAGTTTGATTTCCAGTTTGTTTATCGCTAGATGCATGCTAGTCATGGTTTTAATTCATACGCCTAGATGAATTGAAGTATGCATCAAATTAGATTGTCCAGGCTAATTCGCTTAGGCTTAAGTTTTTAATTGGTCTTTTTTTAAGGGGAGATTCATTCACCCCCCCTCTGAATCTGGTCTGCACCATCATATCGTCACAATAACTCTAGAGTCTAACCTCCACCTCGTATCCCTGGCACCTTCCTGAGATATCTTTGGCTTCTACTCAATTCAGCTCATTCTATTTGGACCTTAGTGTGTCTAACCACTTGTTTACTTGCTGAGACATTAATTGTTCGTTCACTGCTCCATCTTAGTTTGTTCTTTTAAGCATTTCTATTAGGTTTTCTTGGCTGCTGTGACTCGTTGAAAGTTGACTCACGTGCTGCATTTTTATCTTTAACAGTTTTTTACCATCATCGTTAAAAGTTGGGAGTGATCTATTCATCCCCCCCTCTAGATCACACTCTCGATTTCTATCAAGTGGTATCAGAGCGGGTTACCCAACATGTTGTCCAACGACCACGGTAAACCTTGATCTAACATCCCTCATAGCTTCATTGCTGAGGGACATTCCATTAACCAACCTCCTTTCTTTGATGGTAATAACTATATTTACTGGAAAAATAGGTGGAGGTGTTTCTGAGAGCGCAGAGCCACGAACTTTGGAGAGTGATCACCTCAGGACCGTTCGAGCTCCCAGAGGACGAGAATGCATGGACAAGGGAACAAATCAAGATTTCCACTGTGAACTAGACGTCACTAAATATAATGCAGTGCACTATCCATCCTGAGGAATATGCAAGGATATCAGCTTGTAAGACAGCAAAGAAAATGTGGGATGAACTAGAGCTTATGTATGAAGGTACATCCCAGGTCAAGGCTACATAGGTAAACATGCTAACATCTTAGTATGAATTGTTTAAGATGAATTTTGAGGAGACAATTACTGAGATGTATGCTAGACTATCGTTGATTACAAATACTCTCAAGGGTCTAGGGAAACAGATCCCAGAAGTGGATCTCGTTAGGAAACTTCTCAAGTCATTGACTCCAACGAGTGTTGGTTCCACGGGTGGGTAGCAAGGCATTGAGACATCTAGAAGTAGACCCTTCCTTAACCAGCTAGCTAAGGATTCTCCAATGACAAGCTCACCCTCGGGAGGTAAGAGTGGCTCTAAGTGAGGGTCGAATGGCAAAGCATCTCCCTTAGGTGGGGAAAAGGAGTCCTCTATGAAGTGGACGGGACCTTGGCTGTCCATCGAGGGTGCTGGGTTGAGGGTGTCGGCCCTGACCTCTTTAGGTTCTGGCATGACTTCGTCCTGGCTTGGGGGTGGGCTAGGGGAAGTCGGTGACCCAATAGGAGTGTGAATCCTTTCAAGTCTCTCCCTAAAGGTTTGCAGGAGCTCAATGAGGGTGGGATCCCTCGGGATAGAGAAATCCTGGGAGACTTTCCTGTAATCATGAGACTTAGTCTCGGACCTAGACTCAAACACAGGGGGAACCCTGCTCCTCCAACTATGATGTGCTCGGTTGGGGGTAAAAGGGTGGGGTAGGTAGGGCCTCCTAAGCTCATGTTTCATGTCGAACCAGGACTCGAGGGGCCTTTGCCACCTAATGTCTCTCAAGCTCTCAATACACCTCCACTTATCCTTGGCTTTTTGCAAAAGTCTCTCCTTGGCAAAGGAGACTTGCATGGCCTCGAGCATGGTGTAACACCAAAAATACCTATACATGTTAGTTTCCCAAGTAAGGTAGTCACTCGGGACCTTGGAACCATCAAACGTATGGGCTTCGGGCCTATGGAAAGAGAGGGGGTGGTTCCCGAGCCCATGGGTGTATCTCTCCTCCCTACCATGTAGATAGTCATATCGACCCGGTGGCTTGAAAGCCATGGAAAGTTTTGGATGGGACCTATGGGGTGGACATGCGAGACAGCTAAGGGATTGGAGTAAACATGACTCAAATGGCAATACAAGTGGGGAATGCAGACTCAAATGCATCCTAGACAAACCTACGGCTCTGAAACCAAATTTGATGCGGGACGCTATGCAAGCTAGGACTCTATGTGAAGACGTGACTAAATGGACAACTAAGATCAGCGACTTTGCAATAGATCGAATGGCGTAGACTCAACACTTAACATTCCCAATAAGGAAATTATGCCAATCAACAAGTAACTATAGCTCACAGGCATCCCAAGAGAGGGAAGCGCGCCGATCCGCACGGTTGAGAAACCGACAGTGTCTAGGGTAGTCGACTTCACACTCGCGACTCGGATAAGTCACGGGACGATCTCGCTCTCTCACTGCAATAGTGATATAAGTAAGTATGCAAGCTAGGCACCTATGATCTCACAAGCAGCGACATCAAGAAACTGTACTAAATGAGCAAGCTAAACCAAGGAGGAGCAGACGCATACCTCCACGCTCAAGGCATGGGGAAGAAGCCCAGCCAAGTCAAACGACCACCCAGTACAAGAGCTAAAATAAAGGTACAACCTGAACAAAGCCCACTCCTCACAGGGAGGTAAAAGGCTACATAGTGATATCCAGGGGTCGTGCGAAGTGGGGTGACGGGTACCGGGTTGGTGAAGCCCATCGTCCATGTATGGCCGCAACTGAGGCGAACTGCACCCATGAATCAGTCTGAGTCTAGCAGCGAGGAAGGCAAGCCTCGGCACCTAAGAAGGAGAAATGGTCCCGGGAGGCAAGCAGCAATGGACGAAGGTCACTCGGGAAGACGCCAGACACCGTCAGCGTGGGAGGGAAGCTCCGGCATGACCTCGAACGGGCGGGCAGACTGCTGTCCAAACTGCACGATGTTGGGATACAGCAAGTAGATGAGCCCGGTACGCCACCTTCGGCACATCCGCTGGTCATGAAACTTGGCATGGACGCTACGGGGGATGTCCCAGGGACGTCGGTTGAGTGGCGACGGCAACGGAGCACTGTGGTAGTCTTGGCGAATTTCGAGGCAGACCCTGCACAATCTGGACAGTCTGCTGGCAGCTGGACAGGGGACCAAACATGGGACTGGAACAGGGGCTTCCTAGAAGCGAATGGGGCGGGGTTTTCTCTGGCGGATATATGATAGACGTGGGATGACTGGGTAGCAGAGGTGGGGTGGTGTGCAGTGGAGGTTTCAGGCGTGAGAGGGGCAAACAGACTGGTCTCAGTTCTGCAGTTCAGTGCAGTCAGAACTGAGGAGGGTAAAGGTGGACGTGGCAAGCAAGGGAAAAGGGGTGCTCTTCTTCTACCTCTCCTGCAAGGACAGGAAAAGGGCACCAGGACTTCAGGGCTGGCACAGGCTTTCTCTTCAGCAGAAAGAAGGAAGGCAGGAGACGTCCCACCGGGCATGCCATCCTTTTGTTCACGCGCTGTAGTAGCATGTGGGCCGACGTGGTGTATGCGGTGACCGGAGTGAGGGGTAGGACATAACTACGGGAGAGATGCCAGAATATAATGTGCTTCGGGCATCCCCTCTTATGGCCATATCTTTCTCAAAGCGGCACCGTGCACTCACCTTTTACAGAAAGTCGATGGGAGACCGAGTGGCACGAGAGGTTTCTGAGTTTTAAGGGAAACGTAGCTGGGATGCGGGCATGCCAGTCGATTTCTCGACAATCACCTGTGGAACCGAAAGTTGACCGGGGAAGCACCGTCGGGGCGCGGCACGTGGACTCGAGAGGTGAGGGACACGTGGAGGGAAGGTAGATTCCATAGGTGCAAGTGCGCAGGGATTGTGGGGAATCGTGTACAAGACGTCTTTCCCCACCGACCACAAGTAGTCGGTGTTTATTTGCATTGGATTGACTCTGAACACCTTCATTCTGTGTTGAAGAGAGGTTTGTACAGGCCTGGAGTCCTAGGTGGAGAGCAGAGAGCACATCGTAGCTGTGGGTTCACACTGGATAGGACGATGTTGACTGGGGTCAGTGGGGCTGTGGGTTCACACTAGGTGACATGAAAAGGGGCTATGGGCCCGAACGTGGATGCGAGCGCATTCATTCAAATGGCAATGTAATTTTCGAGAGCGATAAGACTTTATAGGCAGGCCATGGTGGCCGAAGTACAATGGGCGCAAGCCGCGAGACAATTCCAACACGGTGGTCGGTCCCCGGGTCAATGCGTGACAAAGCGAATATCCGCATGTTTTACAGGGGGTTCCTCTCGTGACGTGGGCCGTGTCTGCTCCTCCAAACGAGGGGCTTACAACTGGATGACTGGTGAAAGCATCGAGCTGGTGTCTGGGCGAGGGTCAATCACGGCTTGGGTCGAGCGGTCGGAGGCCTTGTGACTGTGGGGAAGCGTGACGTTACGTGCTGGCATGGTTGCACCCTCATCATAATGTCTCATGCATGGTGGGCATAAACTTGTATGTCATGGCGAAAGACCGTGCGAGGGAAGTACAAGCGACATACCCTCAGCGTCCTTAGCCGACGACCAAGTCACCCACATGCAATTCTCCTTGCTTGTTGCCTTGCCGTTGCTTGAAGCTTGCAAGTCCTTGATGCCTGTGTGTATCTGTGTATGTCTATATGTATATCTCACCCCTTGAGCTCCTAAGGGGCTTTTATAGAGCGCAAGAACGAGCAATAAGGACCAGGCCGAGATCGTCGTCTTCTCTGGACGTCGAGGTCCTGACTGCAACCTCGAACAATCAGTATACCCACGGGCATCGCCTGACTCATCCTTCGCCTGTGCTACCCGCGGGTGGGGGGCATTTGTGGACGTGTAAAATTACACGTCTGCGTGTCCCGACCAGGCTAGCATCAACAAACAACTTCAACCGAAGGAACTGCGGAAAGGACGGGCCAACCAGACTCTCCAAATGAACAACACACGCTGCCGTGAAGCCATCTCCGAAGTCATGACAGCGAAGAGAAATCAACTACCAGGAAGCTCACAACCCGTGGGCCCCAAAGAGAACTAAGTGGACCATTGATTGGGCTCAAAATGTACTCAAGTCTATCTCAATGGCACACTACTACTGCCTTCAACGGAACACTCCCTAGTGCATTCAACAGCACACTCATGTTGCCTTCAACGGCACACTCCTATTGCCTTCAACGGCACACTCCCTGGTGCCTTCGATGGCACGCTCCTTGCCCGACACACCCACTGGCGCAAGCTCAGCGGCACACTCCTGAAGTCTTCCCTGACACGCCCTGTGTGGGCCTTTGCCGGCATGCTCTTGTAGATGTTCCTCGGCACTCCTTGCGTGGGTCTTCACCAGCACACTCCTGAAGCCTTCACCGGCACACTCGCCATAGCATCTTCACCGGCACGCCCACCATGGCACCTTCACCGGCACATCTGGAGGGGCCCCTCCAATGGCACACCCACCCATGGTCTCTTCACTGGCACGCTCCTGGGGTAAGCTCCTTCAACGGCACACTCTTAGTGTCGCCTAGTGGTACACTACTCCAGCTCTTCAGCGGTACACCGTGACCTCCCCCCACCAGTGCATCCAGCAGAGGAGATCTCACTCCATTCCCTACGGATCCTTGGCGTGCAACGGGTTAGCTGAGGTGTCGACTGGGGATGAAGGCACGTTGCCTACCTCCTACAACCAAGGATGCCCAAGTCAAATCCCCATTAATGCCTTCACGCTCCTTCATCCACTGTCTGTGTTTGAAGGCTCCCGCCACCGGGAGTATAAAATCCCATCTCTTCTGATGAACAAGGAGAGACAGAGACTCAGACATAGAAGGAGGGAGAGACAGATAGACAAACACCACCCACAGAGACAGAGGAAGATGCTGCTAGAGAAGACGGAAGAGGAAGAGGATCCCAGCATTGGGTGCTCTCTGACGACTACCAGCAGAAAGAGATAGAGAGGGAGAGAGAGAGATAGTATGTAACAGGGAGATGCTTGGGGGGAGTAGGGAGTAGTCGCCCCTGTTAAACCCCAATAATCGATCTCAACCTCCCAGTTAGAGTGTTTATCACACATTTGATAAAAGGCAAAGAGTTTTGTTAAAATTGGTAAACACCTAATTCACTCCCCTCTTGGGTGTCATTGATCGCGGGACCCAACACCTTCCATAACTCACTCGAGAAGTACGGAAGGGGGGCTATGCCGAAGGCCCCCTCAAACCGCCCCCGATGTCACAAAGCGGCACCTACGGTACAGGGAGGCTCAGACAGCGAAGGCACCAGCCGTGGGAGGGAAGGTCCTCTCTGGGATAGCCGGGATTGGGGCACCCTCCCTGAGTACCCCCACCTTTGGGGTCCCACCGGTTGGCTCAGATCAGGCCACCTCGCCCTGCATCTCCACAGTTTTGGGTGGCTGGGATTGGGTCACCTCACCCTGAGACCCCTCTGCCTCGACCGACTCAGACCGGATCCCTTCGCCTTGCTCCCCCTCTGCCTCATCCGGTGCCCTAGCACCGGTCGCCTCTGCCTGGGACCCAGCCGCCTCGGCCACGGCTTCTTCGGTGGCGACGGCCCCCTCTGACTCAACGGTCGGGCGAGCCAGCTGAGCACCCTCCTTGACCGAACGAGCGGCATCCACCCTCTTCTCCCGCTTCTGCTCGGCGGCCACTGCCCTCATCAAGGACCGCAGTAGCTTTTCCCTGGAGTCCTTGCGCTTGGTCCCACGGTGCTCGGAAGCACCCTCCCGGGCGATCTGCTTGCCCTTATCTCGGGCACAAGAAGAGCTTCTGCCGAGAGCAGACTCCTCATCCAAGACAATGACCTCTGGCTGGAGCGGCGCCACCCCCTCATCAGTCATTCACCTCGCGTCTGGACAAAGAAAAGTAGATCATAAGAAGGAAGCTTACCTATCCGACCCAAAAGCAATACAAGACCCTGGAGCCCTTATCTGGAAGCACCACATACCGAGAGGGATACTCCTCAATATTTGCCTTGGTCATCAACTCGGCGGTCGATCGGCGATTTTTCTGAAGAAGGGCAACCTTCTCCTCCACCTCCGGGGAAGCCATCGCCTGCTTCGGAGGAATGTTCGGATGGAAGTTGGGCACCGTCGGGAAGGTCCAGGACTCACCGCCCATGGCCGATCCCACCCAAAAATACTGGGTCTTCCAGCCCTTGTGGGAGTAGTCCTTGGCGGAGAGAGTCACGCAACTCCTTCCCCTCTTCGCCTGAAGGTAGAAGAAGCCCTTACCCGCATGGGTATGCTCCTTCAACTCGAAAAAGGCATGGAAGAGGTCTAGCGAAGCATCAACCCTGCACGAATGACAAAGAAGATGAAGGAGAAGATGAAGGTATAGGAGTTGGAGACCAACTGGACTGGACTATCGATAGACCGTGCTATTCCTGTGCGTTTCAAAATAATAAAAAAACCTGCTCGTCTTCCTCCTCCCCACCACAACCGACGAAGGAGGGGAGCCACCGAGCACCACACACAACAAAGGAGAGCCAAGGCCCAAGGCTTCCCCCCCCTCAACCCATTCTCGCTCGACCTACATGCCCGTGAAGTGCCACGCACGGCGAGGAGGACGCCCAATGGCCGAGGAGAGGATGCCGTCGCCACGACCGGAGGTGGAGCTCGCCGTGGAGGAAGGAGCCCTGGCGGAGGAGACGCCCATGGAGGGAGCGCTCGCGATGCCCACGGTCGAAGAAGATCCCACCGGAGGTGCCGAGGCCATGGAGGAGGCGGCGCCGGCCACGGAGGCGACGATAAAGGCCGCCCGGGACCCAGAGGTAGGTGGCCACAACCCTAGCCCTAAATCCATTTTTCTAGGTTATGCATGTTAGTTTAGGGGGGATGGGGAGGGTTTCACGGTCCTTGGGGGCCAAGATGGTGGCCGTTGGGCCACCCACGGCAGCGGGACACGCCGTCGGGGAAGATGAGACGAAACGGTTCCACAGTAACCGTTTAATTAAACCAAGCAGTTCACATCGAACCGTCCCATTAAACACGGCTCAGGGGTGGCCGTTTAAAACCTGCAAACTGACTTAATAACACGGTTCAAATAGGACCGTTAGAATATGAAAGGACAGGATTGGAACGGTTGATTTCCAACTGTGTAACACAGGATGGCCCACATTGGACCATTTAGAATATTAAGGGATACGTTTGGAACGGTCGATTGCAAACCATTTCACACGGGACGGCCGACCTTGGACCGTTTAGAATATTAAGGGACAGGTTTGGAACGGTTAACTTCAAACCATTGATCAGTCACGCGGTCATGTGGGGACCATGATAAGGGGAGTGATGTTGAAACTGAGCGGTCTCCTTTTGACCGTGGATTATGTAGATGGTCCGCCATGGACCGCTCTACGGGGAGTGAGGCACAGGAAGCTCTGTGAGAGGTAGATCAGGCGATCAACATCAGACCATCCAAAACTTAAACAGGGAAAACTAGGGCGGTCCATCTGTGACCGCTGAGTGACAGGGCGGAGCAGAGTGTGGAATTTTATTCTTACCTCACTGAGATATGGAATGAATGCAGGGGAAGCGGCGGACCCGGATTTCATGGCTGCAGGTCTGGGCAGTGTATCTGGCACTGCCAGACTTTCAGCGCGAGAGGTTAGCGGCGATGGGATTCGCCGAACTCCTGAGCATTGAGGTGTGTCACTTTGACACACCTCTACTTTATGCTCTGCACGACCGCTGGGACCCGGTGAAGATTCTATCCTTCCCTTAATTCTCTCCCTAATCCTAGGAAAATCTTCTACCCTTCCTCCCTTCAACCTAATCCCTTTCCCTAATCTTCCTCCAATCAAATCCCCATCCCACCAAATCCTCCCCTAATATCCCTCCTACAAATCAAATCCCCTACAATCCCTCCACCAAAAATTCAAAAGAAAGAAAAATACCTTAAACTAAATCCCACCGCCTCCACTTAGGCCGCCCCTTCCCTCTCCACCCTCCACAACCAGTGCGCCCCCATCAACCCTAACCCTAACCCCCCCTACATCCCATGCCCCAGCCCCCTCTCCCTCTGCAACTCAGGTCCGCCCTCCCCTGCTCCGTGCATCCACGGCATCCCGGAGTCACCCCGTCATTGCTACGCCCTCCCGTGGATCGAGAAGACCACGCTGCTGCTCTCTGCAGCCAACCTGCAGCAGAGGTCAAGTTTGCAGAGACTACCCCAGCGTCCACGATGCAAACCAGCCGAAGCTTTCTTCTGTGTAGTTGTACGCCGTCGAGTCAGCTTCGTCCCAGAGTGATCCCACGGTGATCCGACCTCGCCACCGTTCGCGCCGCCCATTCTCATGCAACTATGCCAAACTCGGGTCTGAACCTAAGCACCATTTGGTAGCAGCTCCATCGCCTGTCCCTGTATGATTCAGCAAGAGCTCTCTTCACAAGAGTTATGATTCTCCAAAGCGCTGATGCTCCAGAGGTGGTCCCGCCTGGTTTTGACATCGTCTCCATCCAGGGTGGCTATTCTCCCTCAGTCGCGCCAGACCTGGAGTCCCCTATTCGCCTAGGACAGGTTGCTGTCAAGTTGGCCCCGACACCCCCTCTTCCTCTCCGTTTCAGGTCAGACTATCATCAGAAATGTTGCATATTTCGACGATACAGAACTAACGCAAGTGGTGTCGTCCTGATCCGATGTCAGCACTGGGAGTTCCCCCACAGCGATGCGACTGGTCCAACTATTCACCCAGAAACCTGATGCCGGCCGTTCCCACGACCACGTCCAGCGAGGTGATCAGACAGTTTCCATCTTCTGAGGGTTCGTAGACCTCCCTGCCAGCAACGTCCACGACTTGGTCCCGTCATGATTGGAGTTCCACAGCGCCCATACCGGCCAATGGACCATGACTGCGCCAATCTGTCCTGTGCGGCAGAACTGCATAGGCCCACAGCCGCGGCCGCCGTCTCCATCCAATGACAGCAGCTCAGCTCCAGACCTTCAGGCATCCTTTGGCGTCCCTCAATCATCATCCAGGAGCTGGCTGCACCTCGATCGGATGCCCGAGCTCGGCGTACGGTCGATAGTTTGTTTCCCCTCCCAGAACTTGGTTGGATGCCACTGAACGCGTGTTTCGCTCTATGGAATGCGCGGAAGACGAGAAGGTGATGCTTGGTACTTTTCAACCTCAGGACGCGGCACTCACCTAGTGGAAGATCGAGTGGGAGGTTTCTTTTCAATCACGCCCACTTCGTCAGATTTCTTGGACCGAATTCGTGGCTACTTTCGAGACCACTTTCAGCCCGGCATACCTGTGAATGGATAAAATGCATCAATTTCTTCAGCTTGCCCAGGGTGGAATGTTAGTGCTCGAGTATCGAAACAGGTTCATGGAATTGGGCCGTTATGCACCCCATATTCTTCCTAATGAGGCACTGAAGACAGAGCAGTTTCTGCGAGGCCTTCATACAGAGTTGAGACAGCTATTGATTGTTGCCCAGATCACCACAATGAATGAATTGTACCAGGCATCAGTAGCGCTAGAGTTGGATCTGACAAGGTCTCTTGTTCCTCCCCCAGCATTGGTAGGGCAATCGACAGCTCAATTTCCTCCGAGTTATCTACCTCCTATTCCTGCACTTTCTTTTGCCACTCCTGCGGTCAGTAGTGCAACTCCTTCTGGTAAATCTCAGCATAGAGGATTCAAGAATAAAGGGAAATCCAAGAGATGATTCGACCGATAGACTCCGCCTGATGCTACTCAACAGTCAGCCCCTTCCTTCCCGCAACGACAGGGTTCTGCTAGAAGTCAAATGAAATGTTGTGCACGATGTGGTGGCAGTCACCCAGGTAGGCCATGTTCATTACCAGTGGTGTGTTTCCGATGCGACCAGCCAGGGCATGTAGTGAGAGACTGTCTGATGTGAGATATTCCGGTGTAGTTTGCTTCTGCAGCTCCATCTCAGCCATCTCAGCCTCAGTTCAGACCTCCACTTCCACCACCGCAGTCGTCTCAGCCATTCCAGCAGATACTCCCTCAGGCTTCGGTGATGTCTTCTTATCAATCTTCTGCAGCCGTCGGTAGGAAGATGAAAGGCAAGGTCACTCATATTTCCAGAGCAGAGGCTGTAGCTTCCAACCTCGTTGAAGGTACAGTTACTATTTTTGGTTGTGCAGCCCGTGCTTTATTTGACTCTGGTGCTTCTCACTCTTTTATTTTCGAGGCATTTATTGCATGTATTGAGGAGCCCATGATTGAAGTGGTATGCGACTTAATTGTTGAATTACCTTCCGGGGATTTCATGGCGACCCCGTTGTGCCTCGAGGATTCGCCCGTCGTGGTTAGTGATCGGCAGTTGCCGGTGAGACTCTATGCTTTACAGCTGGCAGATTATGATGTTATTCTCGGTATGGATTGGCTAGAGCAATACGGAGCTTTGGTGCGCGAATGATTTTCTATTTCAAAAAGGGGGAAGGCTACACGTGCTTCGGGGCATACCCCTGCTTTACATGACAACAAGACATGTCAACAGAAGGGAGGGGAGGATGCTTAATCTATCCCTCAGAAGATCTCCTCGAGAGGGAGGATCCTGACACAGGGGAATTCTGCCATGTCGCGCAACCGGCTCCTCTGCCCCTCGAGGCGCGCCAGCTCAGACGTCACAGACGCTGTTTCGACCCTGGCGACAGCAAGCTCCTCACTCTCTCTGATCACGGCAGCCTCAGCTTCAGCCAGCTCGGCCTCGGCCGCAG
This sequence comes from Amorphophallus titanum, assembly GCA_024336825.1. Taxonomy (NCBI): domain Eukaryota; kingdom Viridiplantae; phylum Streptophyta; class Magnoliopsida; order Alismatales; family Araceae; genus Amorphophallus; species Amorphophallus titanum. The sequence goes on along the minus strand of JANBPO010004898.1, from coordinate 151,897 downwards.
CGAGATAACCCCTCAGCTTCTCTACCCTGCCTGTGAGGGCGCCCACGCGACGTTGGTTTTTGTCCAGGGCCCTTCCGTGCTACTCTTCATTGCCTCGCCGCACGTCCAGCACACGTAAGTACTCGTCCTCCTGGGCACTGATGGCGGCGCATTCATTAGGAGCCCGGGTCTCGAGGAACTCACGGCGGTTGATGTACTTCAACAGCAACAAGACCCGCCACGACCATTCCTCCAGAGGGCAGCCCAGCATTTACAGTGCCCCGGTCAGCTGTGCCACTATGGTGTGTACCCCCCGGTATGTGAGGGAAGGGTCGACGAAGATCATTAACTGCAAGACCAGCAGCGTCTGTCAGACCGGTGCGTCCGAGGTGATGTGGCCGATGGAGGGCACGGCTGGAGGGTCGAACTCGACCAAGTTGTCCACAGCCGCCCACAGATCCGCGTCCACCGTGCCCGAGGAGGACGGGAGACTAACGTCCAGGTCGCTTGGGCGCCCGACTCCGACAGACGACTCCCGGCTGGTTATCGCCAAAGGAGTCCGTAGAGCTGCAACTGAACCACCTGGCTTCACCATCGCGAGGAGCTGCTCCACCCTACTCTCGGTCGTAGGAAGGGCGGGAAGCGGAGCTGAATTAGACGCCACTGCTGAAGGACCGGCCACCTCTTCCGCTGACGCTCCCTCCTCCCCGTAAACCGTGAGGCTAGTGAGAGTCTTCCCCAAAAGCTGGCCCTCCTGCGGTATCATGAGTGGTCGGAGAGGCGGAAGAGGAACCATAAGTTTCAGCCCGCTCCCTGACTGCAGGAACGACACCAAGCGCTCCACCTCCGACGTCGAGAGTAGCTGCGGCTCATCTACCTCCGCAAGGCCCGCTGCCGCCCTCCGCTTCGCAACGGCCTTGCGAGTTTTAGTGGCACGCGCCTCGGGGGCCTTGCTTCCTCCTGGAACATAGAGAATGGGGTTAGCCTTCCATCGATCGAGGCACGCTACCCCGAATCTCGAGAAAATGTAAAGAGGGGTCCCGGAGGTTTGCATGCTGAGATGCGAGCATACTCCTCTGGGTGAACGGCGCACTGGATGATATTCAAGGCCGTCCAGTTGAGAGCTGAAAGCTTGATATGATCTTCTGTCCAAGCGTCTTCGTTCGGTGGGAGTTCGTATGGGCTGATGGTGATCACCCTCCAGAGTCTGTGGCTCTGGGCTCTGATAAACACTTCCATCCTATTCTTCTAGAAGAAATAATTATTACCATCAAAGAACGGAGGATGATTGATGGACTGTCCCTCAGCTATAAAACAGCGCGGACCATTAGATGCAGAATTACCCTGGCCGTTGGCCCGCATACTGGGCAACCTGCTCTGATACCAATTGATAAACTATGCGGAAGGTGAGCTAGAAGGGGAGGGGTTGAATAGATCAGCCCAGTAAAAATTCTTAATAGAAACAACCACTGAAAGTGCTGAGAGCAGAAGAGAAATAACAAGACGATGATCTAAGCCGCAAGAGATTGAGTGATGGATGTGCACAGATAGCAATAGATGAAAGGAAATAGCAAACCACCAAATAGAGACAGAGGATTTTTAAGTTGGTTCGATTGCAACCCGCAATCTACGTCCACCCCTTACTCTGCGGAGTAAGGCTTCCTTGCACTAAGTAATGAGTAAAAACTGCAGACTCAGTCTGCCAACAGTCATTGCCGAACAGCTTGCCCCGAGGAACACCTTCCACGAACTTCTGACAACCAGAAGTACCAACCGGAGGACCAACCTCCCTTCCTTTGTAACCCGCAAAGGGAACCCTGTAAGCTGCTCCCAGCAACTTACAACCCAGAGGAACGTTCCTCTCCTCCTCCTAGCACACTGGAGGGAAACTGGAGAACTTCTCCCTTCCTCTGAAATACCTCAGAGGGTAACAGGACGTATAAACAAAATGAACATAAAAATCCAAAGATGAAAAACAAAACACACGAGCGATCTCTCAGACTCGAGAGAAAATGTAGCTTCCGTAGAAGCAGGGTATTTCAATCAGACTCTCTCCTCTCCTTACAGGACTCTTCTTCCTTTCTCAGATGTGGAGGCTTCAGACGAGACGGAGGACTGGAATCTTCTTTCTCTTTTCTCCCTTTTCGCTCAGCTCAATTCTTCTCTGGTTCAGTCTCTTGCCACTTCTTCGTACGAGCAGCATTCTTTATATAGGAGCTCATTGAGGAATGGGAGTGTGGAGGTCACACTTTTCACCTAGGGAATCGTCCAAAAATTGTTCACCCTTTTTGCCACGTGTCAGAGTCTTCACATCTCAGATCACGTGCCCTTCCGCTGCTCCAACAACTCAGGAAGTCCCTGTCATTTGATCGAACACCTAGTCAGCAGCAAGGTTTATTGACTCCGACATTTTGTTGGATTAACATCAATATTTAGCCCTGGGTCTAGGCCTCTTGTTCGTCTATCATCTGGTCTACCCTCACCCCAAACCTTCTATCAGGGTAGGGCCCGTTGACTTTAACATGACGTCGGGTCAACATTGACATTCATTTTATATTCTATTTTTTGCTTAGGCCTCATGCCTCTGCCAAGTTCATTGGCTTTGATAGGATGTCAAGTCAACACTTATCCTACATTCTACCCTTGGCTTAGGCCTCACGTCTCTGCCAAGTTCGTTGACTCCGATAGGATGTCGAGTCAACACTTATCCTATATTCCACCCTCGGTTTAGGCCTCACACCTCTGCTAAGTTCATTGGCTCTGATAGGACATCGAGTCAACACCTATCTTATATTCTGCCCTTAGTTTAGGCCTCACGCCTTTACTAAGTTCGTTAGCTCTGACAGGACATCGAGTTGACACCCATTCTATATTCTGCCCTTGGATGAGGCCTCACGTCTCTGCCAAGTTTGTTGGTTCTGACAGGATGTCGAGTCAATGCATATCTTATATTCTGTCATTCGCTTAGGCCTCATGCCTCTGCCAAGTTCGTTGACTCTGACATGATGTTGGGTCAGCATCCATATCCTATATTCTTCCCTTGACCTAGGCCTCACGCCTTTGCCAAGTTGGTTGACTTTGACAAGTCTATCAAGTCAACAACGTATTCTACCCTGGCCCAGACCCTATGTCTGTCCCAGATTGGTCAGTTTCGACATAATGTCAGATCGACAACAATGCACTATTTTTGACCCTCGTCCAAGACATACCGTCTAAGCAGGATTTGTTGACTCTGACATCCCGTCGGGTTAACATTCATATTTTACCTTTGGTTCAGACATTCCCTCCAACCAGAGAACAAAAAGGCCCTCTTACCTCTGGCTCAGACCTTTCATCCAGCCAGATAACAAAAAGACCCATCTTTTACCTTTGGTTCGGACCTTCTATCCAACCATAGAATAAAAAGATATTTTTACTTTTGGCTCAGACTTCCCGTATGACCAGCCAATGAAAAGACCCTTTTTTACCTTGGCTATGCCCTTCCATCCAGTTAAAAGAATAAAAAGACCACTTCTATCGCCAGCATCATGACCTTTCGTCTAGGTTGGCATGTAAAGCAACAAAAATATCCTTGTCCGGTGTCATTGCTCTACGCCAAAGCCCATAAATATTTCACCTTGGCGTCATGGCCTTCTGCCTAAGCCAACTTGTACTGCGTCATTACTTTATGTCTAAGCCATTAAATATCTTTGTCCGGCGTCATGGCCTTCCGCCTAAACCGGTAAACATTCTATCTTGGCATCATAGCCTTTCACCTGAGCCAAGCTGTACGACGTCATGACTTTTCATCTAAGCCGTTAAATATCCTTATCTGGCATCATGGCCTTCCACCTGAGCCAGTAAATATTCTATCTTGACGTCATGACCTTCTGCCTAAGTCAAGCTGTATGGCATCATGACTTTATGTTTAAGCCGTTAAATATTCTTGTTCGGCATCATGGTCTTTTGCCTAAGCTGATAAATATTTTACCTTGGCATCATGACCTTCGGCCTAAGCCAAGCTATACGGTGTCATGACTTTATGTCAAAGCCATTAAACATCCTTATCTGGCATCATGGTTCCCTCCACCTAAGTTGGTAAATATTATATCTTTGTGTCATGGCCTTCCGCCTAAGCCAAGCTGTACGGCGTCATGACTTTATATGTAAGCCGTTAAATATCCTTGTTCGGCGTCATGGCCTTCTACCTAAGCCGATAAATACTCTATCTTGGCATCATGGCTCTCTGCCTAAGCCAAGCTGTACGACATCACGACTTTACATCTAAGTCGTTAAATATCTTTGTCCGGTGTCATGGCTCCTTCCGCCTAAGCCGGTAAATATTTTACCTTGGCGTCATGGCCTTCCGCCTAATCTAAGTTGTACGGCGTTATGACTTTATGTCTAAGCCGTTATGTCCAGCGTCATGACCTTCTGCCTATGTTGGTAAATATTTTATTTTGGCGTCATGACCTTCCGCCTAAACCAAACTGTACGACGTCATAGCTTTATGTCTAAGCCGTTAAATATTCATGTCTGGCGTCATGGCCTTCCGCCTAAGCCAGTAAATATTCTATCTTGGTGTCATGACCCTTCGCCTAAGCCAAGCTGTACGGCGTCACGACTTTACGTCTAAGCCGTTAAATATCTTCGTCTGACATCATGGCACCTTTTGCCTAAGTCGGTAAATATTTTACCTTGGCGTCATGGCCTTCCGCCTAAGCCAAATTGTACGATGTTATGACTTTATGTCTAAGCTGTTAAACATCTTTGTCCGGTTTCATGTCCTTCCACCTAATTTGGTAAATATTTTATCTTTTCGTCATGGCCTTTCGCCTAAGCTAAGTTATATGACATCATGACTTTACATCTAAGCCGTTAAATATCTTTGTCTAGCATCATGGCCTTCACCGCCTAAGCTGGTAAACATTTTATCTTTGCATCCTAGCCTCCCACCTAAGCCAAGCTGTACGGCATCATGACTCTACATCTAACCCGTTGAACATCCTGGTCCGGCGTCATGTCTTTTTACCTAAGTCGATAAATATTATATCTTGGCATCATGGACTTCTGCCTAAGCCAAGCTGTACGGCGTTATGACTTTGCGTCTAAACCGTTAAAGATTTTTATTCGACGTCATGGCTCCTTCCCCCTAAACCAGTGAACATTCTACCTTGGCGTCATGGCTTTCCGCCTAAGCCAAGTTGTACGATGTCATGGCTTCATGTCTAAGCTATTAAATATCTTGTCCGGTGTCATGGCTTTCCGCCTAAGCTGGTAAATATTATATATACCTTGGCGTCATGACTTTCCGCCTAATCCAAGTTTTACGGCATCATGACTTCGTGTCTAAGCCATTAAATATCTTTGTCTGACATCATGGCTTCTTTCACCTAAGCTGGTAAATATTTTACCTTAGCGTCATAGCCTTCCACCTAAGTCAAGCTATACAGCTTCATGACTTTATGTCTAAGTCATTAAACATCATTGTCTGGCGTCATGGCTCCCTCTGCCTAAGTCGGTAAATAATCTATCTTGGGGTCATGGCCTTTCGCCTAAGCCAAGCTATGCAGCGTCATGACTTTATGTCTAAACCGTTAAATATCTTTATCTGGCATCATGGCCTTCCACCTAAATCAGTAAATATTATACCTTGGCGTCATGGCTTTCCGGCAAAGTCAAGTTGTACGGCATCATGACTTCGTGTCTAAGCCATTAAATATCTTTGTCTGGCATCATGGCTTCCCGCCTAAGCCGGTAAATATTCTGTCTTGGCGTCATGTCCTTCCGCCTAAGTCAAGTTCTACGGTGTCATGACTTCGTGTCTAAGCCGTTAAATATCATTGTCCGACGTCATAGCTTTCTGCCTAAGCCGATAAATATTCTGCCCTGGCGTCATGGCCTTCCGCCTAAGCCAAGTTGTATGGCGTCATGCTTTATGTCTAAGCCGTTAAATATCTTTGTCTGGCGTCATGGCTTTTCGCCTAAGCCAGTAAACATTGTCCGACGTCATGGCCTTCCGCCTAAGCCGGTAAATATTCTGCCTTGGCGTCATGGCCAGCAGGTGAAGGCTGAGCACCAGCGACCAGGAGGCACACTTCAGCCCTTGGAGATACCCACGTGGAAGTGGGACCACGTGACCACTGATTTCATGGTTGGGTTACCGAGGACGTCTAGTGGGCATGATTGTATTTGGTTATTGGTGGATAGACTGACGAAGACGGCTCGGTTGCTGCCGATCAAAGTTAGTTGGAGCGTGCAGAGATTGGCCCGTTTGTATCTGGAGCGGATCGTCCCGTTGCATGGAGTCCCCATCTCCATTGTGTCCGATCGTGATCCGCGCTTCACATTAGGATTCTGGAGGAGTTTCCAGCGAGCTCTAGGCACCGAGTTGACATTCAGCTCGGCCTATCACCCTCAGTCAGACGGTCAGTCTGAGCAGACCATCCAGACTTTGGAGGACATGTTGAGATCATGTTGCTTAGAGTGGCAGGGGAGTTGGACCCACCATTTACCATTAGTGGAGTTTGCCTACAACAACAGCTATCATTCAAGCATTGGTATGGCTCCGTATGAGGCATTGTACGGGCAACCTTGTCGGACTCCGCTTGATTGGTTCGAGGTGGGCGAGCGTGTCCTGACCGGACCTGATTTGGTGCAGCAGTGCGTTGAGGTGGTGCATTTCATTCGGTAGAAGATGTTGGCAGTGCAGAGCCGGCAGAAGAGTTATGCCGATCGGAGTAGACGACATCTCAGCTTTGCTATGGGAGATTGAATTTTCTTGAGAGTTTCTCCCATGAAAGGTGTAATGCGCTTCGGCTAACGTGAGAAGCTGAGTCCCCGCTATATTGGTCCCTTCCTCATTGTCGAGTGTGTTGGGGAAGTTGCTTATCGGTTGCAGTTACCTACGGAGCTATCTGCTGTGCATGATATATTTCATACGTCAATGCTTCAGAAGTATATGCCCAATGATTCCCATATTTTGGAGGACGCCGTTTGGCCTGAGGTGACCTCAGACTTGTCCCTTCCAGAGTACCCTGTCCGCATTGAGGATCGGCATGAGCAACACCTGTGGAACAAGGTTATTCCTCTGGGTAAGGTGGTCAGGTAGCGTCATTCTGGTGGCGAGGCGCCTTGGGAGCATGAGGATGAGATGCGGCAGCTGTATCCTTATTTGTTTGCGTGAGTTTTTCCCCATGTTCTTGTGCTTCATTCTTAAATTTCGAGGATAAAATTTGTTTAAGGGGGGAGGGTTGTAATATCCGGACCCTTCGGATCCTCCTTCTTCAAGTCCTAGATCTATTTTCTCAGAGAATTTATTTCCATTATGCCTGAAATTATTTTCTGGACATCTTCCATGCTCGGATCCGTGCGATTCGGGTCAGTTTCGGAGGCCCGCTGGATAAATCCTCAGTTGGAGTGGCCAAAACCAGTAACAGCTCCCTCAGAGCATACTCACGACCACCTAACCACGAGCAATCCTTGCCAGCCACCTGACCCTACTGCGGATTCCTCGAACACAGCACCGCAGCAACGCACCTGCCGGCAACCTCTGCCCAATGCAGCACAACCGGGGCCACCACCGATGAGGGAGAAAGCTCTCGACCTCGATCCTTAGACCCCACGCTGGTACTCCGATGACGATAGCAACCACCTTCACAGCGCCAACGCCGTGCGCTCACGCTCTCACGCGAGAAACCAAGCGGAAAACAAATACAAAACCCTATGCCAGCTGCCGACTGTACTAGACCTTACGAACTCTGATCACTGCAATATCTCGAATTCCCATGTACTTTCACAACCATAGCTCTAACACCAGCTGTGGCGACCCAGGATCCGAGTACCGAAAAGGAACCGACGTGACTCAAACCTCGGCCCGCCTCCCACGAGCCCGAAGACTCAAAAAGGATAAAAGGATAGGTGTGGTGTGCATAGAAATAAGAAATAAAGTAGGACAATAGATATAATAACAGAAATAAATAACTAACTATGACAGAGTTCAGTCTAACAGAAAGTACAATCAAAAGTAGTAAAATGTACCGCACGCCAAGTGAACACTCGGCCCGGCAGGCTGACAACTAGGAACATCCACGCAACGTCCTCAAACCTTGAGGAAGAACCGTCACACCTGAAAACCAGGGGTAAGTCTCCTATCACTGGCTCAGTAGGGATCCCACAGAACCCCAACCAAGAAAACAACGGCGGAAAGGAAAGCTACGCTAGCCGCAGAAGGAACAACAGTAACAACAGAAACAGCAAACCGATGGCCGGTCAAAACTCAGCACTACAGCTACTCCTACCGACAATAGAAAACACGACCCGGTCTCCCGTCGGGGGACAACCAAGTCACGTGCCCGACATCTCAATTCCATGATCGAGTGACAATCAGACGCGAACCGTCCCAGCCACGCTACCAGGAAACGACACGACGTCTCGGTCACGAAAACCTACCCTCACAGTAGGACTTGAATCGAAACCAGACGGTCCAAAAACATAGTCACGACCTCGCTGTCGTGAACTCAACGACGTCTAGGAAAAGCCCCCAGTGACGCTCATCGGAAACTCCAGACCTCGGCTACGGGAACGCTCCTGAAAATGACGCCTGAAACCCCATCTCACAGACGAGAAATGGAAACCCGGGACACGACAACTCACGTCATGTGACGGGAGCACCGCCCACTAGAAGAACGACCGGATGCGTCCCCTGACGTCTTACACCGCGTCACAAGTGTCTAGCACGGAGTTATGGTGTCTAACTCCCATAAAAGAAAGTCCAGGGTGCCTAGTAAAAGACACAGAGCTGGAACTGCAGTGAACATTGGCCTCATGCTTAGCCAACCAATCTGCTCCTAGGATTACATCATAATCCTTCATGTCCATGCAAACTAAATCAGCTGGCAAGTTCTGTTCATTAATCATGACCTTACTAGAAGGATAGAAATACTTATTCGCTGAACTGGAACCAATAAGGGTTGAAATTTCTAACGGAGAATTCATCAAAATGGGCTTCATAGGTAAAAACTTAGCAAATTTCTGTGAAATGAAAGAATGAGTGGCACCAGTATCAAAAAGAACAAATGCTGGCTTATCATGTACAATAAGAGTACATTCAATGAGTCCACCCTCCTCAGTGGTTCCTGCATCATCTTCTTGTTGGGCTTGGAGCTTGCCCTGCGACTTCTTATTTCCTTGTGGCTTCATCGGGAGAGCTTGATCTGATAAGAGGGGACACTATGGAATCCGGTGGTCCCTACTATCACAACATAGACAGGCGCCCAGCTTGCACCAGCACTCCTCCATCTTATGATCGGGACGGTCACAATACTTGCACACACCCTTGAATGGTACAATCGGGCTAGGCTTCTTGTCCTCACTCTTTGGCATCTTGCCTTTCCACGAACTAGACCCACCATTGGGCCTCTTCTTGCCATTACCACGTTTGATACTTCTGGAACCAATAGGTTGTTCTTTCTTAGCACTCTTCCCATGGATTCTCTCCGTCATCTCTAAAGTGTCTTCCAAGACTTGAGCTTTCCTTACCATTTCTGCATAAGTCTGAATTTCCATCGGTGCCAACTAGTTAATATACTGCAGCTTCAACCTATTGAGAAAGCGCTTGGCCTTCATCTTCTCAGTGGATACCAAATGGGTGGCATAACGAGATAACCTAGAAAACTGAGCCTCATACTCGGCTATAGAAAGATTCCGTTATTTTAGAGCAGTAAATTTCGCTGCCTTCTTTTCTTGCACTCTATCAGAAAAATATTTATCATTAAAGAGTTCCTCGAACTCCTTCCATGTGATTTGTCTATAGCCAAAGGTAGCCTTCACTGCATTCCACCATGTCCTTGCATCACGTTCGAGCTGAAAGGTTGTCAGCAGGATACATTCCAGATCGTTACACTTCATCACTTCAAAAATTCTATCCGTCTCCTTCAGCCATTGCTCGGCTTCGTCAGGGTCGGTAGATCCACCAAAATGTGGGGGATTCATCCCACGGAAGTTCCGATGTAGATCGCCAGCACCGTGGTTCGCCGCTCCACCTTGGGCCACTTGCTGCAAGGCCCGAGTAAGTCTGCATGGACTCAATAGATCATGCAAGGACCTTATAGAAAGTGCACAGACTTTGACTCTTCTACAATGCATGCAAAGATGAGATATGCACGGACTTAATAGATCATGCAAGGACCTTAGAACGTGCTCGGACTTGAAGCATTAGAGAGACATGCACGGACATTACTTAGACATGCACGGACTTAAAATGTAACCCAACAGCAATCAGTCTAAGTCCAGAATGTGCACAGGATTTGATGTGCACGGACATCAACAAAAAGTGCACGGACCTGGGTTAGTCAAAAGGTGCACGGACTTTAGTGTGCACGGACATTGCAATGCTCGGTCTTTAGCTAGAAAGTCATGTGCATGGACTTTACAGAAACATGCACGGACATAAGTGAACGTGCACGGACTTGGTTGATGAAGAAGTGCACAGGCTTCGTGAAGCAGAGTCAAAACGTGCACGGACTTAACAAGTGTGTGCACGGACTTGGAGTGTAGGTCGTGCATCAAATGCACAGACCATGCACGGACTTTCTGAAGTGTAGCTCAGACTCTATGTAGCTAAGGCAGATGTGCTTTGACCTTGCTACAGTGCATGCTCTGACTTGGATTAAGCCTAAAGACTTTATATGCACGGATTTGCTACAGTGCATGCCCAGACCATGCACGGACTTAGCCTAGACGGCGTGCAACATGCTCGGGCTTACATCGAGTATATGCACTAACTTAGTATGCACGGACTTAGTGTATGCATGGACACAACGAGTGCATAAGAGAACAAAAGTCCACAAACTTTGCAACAGAAGAATCAATGTGCACGGACTTCAGTTTGAAAAGGTCCACGGACTTCATATAAACATGCACGTGCACGGGCTCTATGATGCACGGACTTGGGTTTTAAAGAAAAACATGCATGACTAACAACCTGCACGGATGCGTGATCACACCAAAACATGTAAGGACTCTCAGTTGGACAAGGTGCACTGACTTGAAAGTGCACGGACTTTGTAAGCGTAGAACAAGAGTATGCACGGAGTTAGATTATGGAATGTGCACGGACTCAGGCATATGCACGGACTTGGAAAAGCAAACCAAGTGAATAGAACAAATGCAAACCAATGTACATGAACTCAGTACAGACAGCAGTAATAAGGCAACAGGCAGAACAGTGAACGAATCATACCAAGCATTGCACTAATCATGCATAACAGTTTCCTAATGATCACTCAATCAAGCACTAATTATTTAACAAATGTGGTGACTCAAGAAGTTGCTATCATCAAAATTGACTCAAGAAGTGGCTATCATCAAAACAACACTCCATCATCAAAGCCTAGGGGGCACAACAATCTCCCCGAGAGGATCACAACTGGGTGAAGAAAAGTATCTTCTGGGAATTACCTTACTGGTCAGCCCTTTTGATACGGCACAACTTGGACATCATGCATGTTGAGAAGAATGTCTTTGATAATGTGTTCAACACCATCATGAACGTGAAAGTCAAAATAAAGGACAATGCCAAGGCGCGAGCGGACTTGAAGATACTTTGCAAACGATTAGAGTTGGATTTGCGGCAGGTACGGGGCAAAGTTGTGCAACCTAAAACAGCTTACGTGTTAAAAGACACACAGATCAATGAACTGTGCCAGTGGTTGAAGCAACTAAGATTCCCTGATGGATATGTGTCTAGCATAGCCCACTGTGTGAATGTTAATGAGGGAAAGATATATGGATTGAAAAGTCATGACTGCCATGTGTTCATGGAGAGTTTTCTGCCCATTGCATTCCATGACATATTGCCAAAGCCTATATGGGGAGTATTGACTGAGTTGAGTCAATTTTTTAGGATTCTATGTGCATTAGAACTCAAACTTGGGGACGTGCAAACTATGGAACGGGGTGTGGTCACAGTGGTATGCAAGTTGGAGAAGATATTTCCCTCTACGTTCTTCGATTTCATGGAGCACCTGATTATCCATTTGCCATACGAGGTCAAAGTTGAAGGATCAGTACAATTTCAATGGATGTATCCATTTGAGAGGTAATCAGTATGTATTTACTGGTTATTTGACATTAGTTACATGTGTATGACAAATGTTTCATATGATTTATTGTCAAAGGTGTATGCACGACCTGAAAATGAAGGTTCGCAATAAGGCTAAAGTAGAGGGTTCGATTACCGGGGCATATATTATTGAAGAAAATTTGAACTTCTATTCGATGTACTTCGAACCCGAAATTCAAACTCACCGGAATCGACCTCCACGTAATGATGATGGAGGAGAGGTGGGTCCGTCCAACCGGTTGTCCATATTTAAGTACCCAGGACATGCATTCGGACATTGTTCGAATCGCATATTAGAGAACAGAGAGTTGTTGGCCGCAGAGATATATGTTCTCCTGAACTATGTTGAGATTGAACCTTATGTTGAGTGAGTCCTCAACTCCGCAGGTGCAACCCATTTATAAGTTTCTTGACGTTCTTCCTCCCATTTACGGTGATGTTGCATTAATCGATGCAGGCAATTTGATTCAGAATTAAGTACTCGATGTCCACGCCTCAATGACATGGAGGTTCAAAAGGAACGAGAGAGATCTTTTGCCAGATGGCTTAAAGCTCAAGTAAGTGCCGAGGTTAAGTTCCACAAACCTTGAGGTGTATGCCTAATTTTAAAGTAACGTGGTTTATATTCATAGAATTAGTGACTTAGGTTAAGTCACGTTTTACAGAATTAGTGACTTAGGTTAAGTCACGTTTTAGAATTAGTGACTTAGGTTAAGTCACGTTTTAAAGAATTAGTGACTTAGATTAAGTCACGTTTTAGAATTAGTGACTTAGGTTAAGTCACGTTTTAAAGAATTGAAGACTGTTACCCCAGGCGCTAATTCTTTAAGAAGTGGCACAGCAGGGGGCGCCAATTTGAGAAAACAGAGATCTGAAACATGCCAACCCAGTCCAAATTCAGAAATTAAAGGAGAACATTTGGGATATTTATATGTAGTTGCTGATGTAGTATATAGATAAATTAGCCAATTTGAGAGATAGATATAATTTGGATAACTTAGCCAATTTGATATAATTTAGCTAACTGATAATTTAGGCAGCCCTCATTTTGTCTCTCCCTCACCTTGGATCACCCCCTCCTAGACCCCCTCATAGCTAGGGGTCACCCCCACACTCATCCACCCCCATTTCGCCCCCCTCCTACTCCACTTCCCGTCGACAAGTTGCAGACCCTGCCTCAGTTCGCAGGCAATAGAGGAGCACCCAGTTGTAGAGCCTGCCACATCTTTGTCCTGGAGCTCCTGGGAGCACAAGAGGCACTGTTGGAAGCGTCATCTAGTCTACTTCACAACGGAGGAGGTCCTGCCTACACCTGAGTTCGTGGCTGCCCGGAGGAGTCTTCACCGCCGGACTGCTCAGTTCCTCCCTAGCAGATACTCAACTGTATGTTGCAGAGGCTGCCATGACCAGTACCTTGAAGATCATGGAGCGGAGTTTGGCTGAAGATTTATGCTACGAGTCCCCCCTCATCACCAAGAAGCAGGGCCTCGTTTGGATCTCAGATCAATAAGTTCCAAATTTCCTCCCTACAGTGCGCAGGGTCAGTCCCCTCTAGGGTTAGCCTGATACCCTGTCACTGTTCGGGGTCTCCCCGTCTGCTCTGACCTCCGCTGGTGGCCCCGTGGGTCTCTGTTGGAATTGGACTCGACCATGAATGCAAATATTCCAGCTTTGCCTACATCGGAGCACAAGAGCAACCGTGGTGGCCTCTCCTTCCAGCAGCAGCAACCCTGGTACTAACAGATTCAGAACTGAGCAGCCCTGATCCCGATCCTACCCCGGTCATCGTCATCAATAAGAAAATCCACAGAAATTTTGGCATCCTCCTGGGCCAATCCCAGAGATTTTTGGGCTGGTTTTGTCACCAACGGAGTTCGGGACGGCCCATGGCATCACCAACAATGACTACCTATCAGGCTGTTGCAAAAAGCTGGAAGAATCGACGATCTTCTTCCACTTCGGCTTCTAGACAGGGGGTGCGGTGAAAACCGGAATAAGAATACGCCAATGTCTGCCGGATGGACGGCAATTTCAATGGTGGTTCAGGTAAAAGCCGGTTCGGAAAACAAGTTCGGTGAAACCGGGATATCGGCCCGAAGCGAGGCCGGGTCATGGCCATTCCGGGGTAGCCCCCAAGACTCAGACCCAACCTGCGAGGGCGGCTTTATTGTTCCTTCAGCACCGAGTCACAAGGAGGGGTGGAGCTGCGCTATAGAGAGTTTATTGTTATGATTATTAATATTGTTCTTTTTAGCTGGGCTTTAATTGAAAGATTTTAACGTTTATTCCCTCTGGTGTGCACTTTGTGATTTTCTCTGTTCGTTTGCTATTAACGTTATCATTGTTGCCCTTTTTGGTTATGCGTCGTTCTTATTGTGCTCGTTCCTTATGCGTTTGAATTTGTTTATTTATTGTGGTTTCTCCCCTTTTTCTTTTATTGTCGTTATTACTCCTATTATCGTTGTTGCATGTACGTATACACACACACATTTTTTTTTATTATTACTATTATAGTTATTCTTAGTATCATCATTATTGTTATTATTGTTTTGTGATTTTGGGCCATGGGGTTATTATGTCTCCTTTTTTTTGTTTATTTTGATTGCCTCTGTTTCTTATTATTATCGTCATTTCTTATTGACCAATTTATTCCTTTTATTACCTCTTTTTTATCATCATTATCATTATTTATTTATCTATTTATTCCTCTTATTATCCTCTTTCTTTTACGTTTTTTTGTTACTAGTATTATCATTACTAATACCTGTTATATTTATAGCGTGCCGGCGAGGGGAAAAGCGATGGGTGTGCCGGCAAATAGGGGTTGAGGCGGGGGAGGGCTAGTGTGCCGGCGAAGGGAAGTGAGATGGAGGGTTAGCGAGTGTGCCGTTGAGGGGTGTACCGGCGAAGGGCGACGGTGGGTGAGAGTGTATACCGGTGAAGGAGGAGAGAGAGACGCAGGGGGGGTGAGCGTGCCGGTGAGGGGTGTACCGGCGAAGGGAAGAGAGAGACGCGGGGGGTGAGCGTGCCGGTGAGGGGTGTGCCGGCGAAGGGAGAGACGGTGAGGGAGTGTGCCGTTGAGAGGTGTGCCGGTGAAGGGAGGTGGCAGGGCGTACCGCTGGAGGGATGTGCCGGCGAAGGGGTGAGGTGGTGAGACAGGGGAAGGCGTGCCGGCGAAGGGCGTACCGGCGAAGGGCCTACCGGCGAAGGGCCATAGACCGTGCCGGCGAAGGGGGTATGAAGGGGGATTTGAGCACCCTGATGGAGGGCATGAAGGGTTTGTTCTTTGGTGGCCTTAAGGCCTTTCTCCGAACCCCATCACGTCTAACCTCACTTTCTGGAAGTCCGGGAGCCCTCGATATGCAGCCACGACCAGCTCCCACGAGATGTGCGATCTCATCACGCTCTGCACATACACAAAAAAATGAGAAATGGGAGCTTTGCCCAGGAAGAAAGGAGAAGAACGCATGAAGAAAGGAATGACAGGATCCACTTACAAGATGTGATAGGGTCCTCTCACTCAGTTGTCCTTCGACTTCTGAGAGTCTCCTGGAACTACTGCCTGATCTACTCCTCTTCAAGGAGCGAGATGACTCACCTTCTGCTCTGAAGCTAGATTCACCCTCCATTCTGAAACTTGAGCAACACTCACTACTCCCCTTTACAACCTTTCACTCAAATCTACTCTCACAACTTTGATGTTCCCAGGTCGAGTGGAAGGGGGGGTATTTATAGGATTGGAACGAGGGTGATCTGCATTTCTCACCATCACTTCGAGCAACAGCCTTTACATCAAGTCATCCGTCCTCTCGCACCCACTCTACCATGTAAAGTGATCGAGTAGGAGGCGTGCTTTATTGACTTTCTGGTCCCAAGATTCGCTGTGTTTATTGTCCCATTCAAGCAATAAGGGACCTTTATGCGGGCAATCCGGCTCCGTAACCCCACGTTAACATCAGTGGTCGTTTCCCTATGAACCTCACGGACACGGTGAATTCTACTGTGACGCAACCCAAGTTTATTTTCTGCATTTGTGTTTTTGCAGGTAAGAATTCGAGATAAGTTGGGAGGCGAGGCAGCTGCTTGCTTACCGTGCTTGCCCTACTATTCATAGCTACACACCACCCGTGCCGCCTTTTATTCCCAAGTACCGCTTCTCATTCTGCCAAGACCGTCGACGTTCACGTCCGTCAGGTTGTCCCGTTCCTTCACATATTTCCTATTTACATTGTTCCATTGTTCTATATTGTTCATGCCATTGAGGACAATGTCATTTAAGTTGGGGGGGAGATATAATTTTTCCACGCTAAATGAGTTCTTGCCCGCTATCTTGCCTTACTGCCCATTTTTTTCCCTCTGTGTTTCCTGAATCATGCTTCCATTGAAAGTAATTCTGGAATAGAAAATACTGGGATAAGGATGATGGAAAAGTTATCTAATCTAGCCAAGGAACACTGATTTAAGAATCTTTTTAAAGTTCATGTGCACTTTAAAACAAAATTCACATTGCACGCTAATGAAACAAGATAGGACAAGCCTTCTGCTATTTTGAGTCTGTTACCTGATATCCTGCACTTCTTAAGGAAGAGATCTTTTATTTATAAGCTTTCTGCCATGCTATTTCTTAACAAGTGAAAAAGAAAAAAACCCGTTTCAACCCACGCCCCCGTGAAGGGGCGACGCTATCAGCCGGGAAAGGCCAGGGAGGACGAAATGTTTCAACCCACGCCCCCGTGAAGGGGCGACTTCCTCCGTGGCGATGCTTGGACGCGCGAAATTGTTTCAACCCACGCCCCCGTGAAGGGGCGACATGTGACCTTCGTGGACATCACTGTCTGGGGGAAGTTTCAACCCACGCCCCCGTGAAGGGGCGACACAGTCCGTGGCAGCCGTGCCGGGGCAGGGGAATGTTTCAACCCACGCCCCCGTGAAGGGGCGACGAGGTTGCGTGATTCACGCGCACAAGTCCGAAGTCGTTTCAACCCCCGCCCCCGTGAAGGGGCGACGTTGGAAACTTCGATGACTTCGGGACCGTGTAGGAGTTTCAACCCACGCCCCCGTGAAGGGGCGACCATGGCGGTGAATGCGACGGTGGGGCGGGTGCTGTGTCAACCCACGCCCCCGTGAAGGGGCGACATCGCAAGGCGGAGGGAGCGGCGGATTGGAAACGGTTTCAACCCACGCCCCCGAGAAGGGGCGACGCGAGCACATGATTCCCTTGCCGGGCTCGTAGCGGAAGTGATATTGCGGCAGGCCCGTCTTGCGGAAGCGGTAACGGGTTTTGCCGTGCCGATCCTTATAGGGCGTCACATTGTCTGGCAGCCAGTTGCGGCGCTTTGTCACAGCTCGAATTCTTCTTCGTCGTTGGCGGGCGGTGTCTTGCCGCAGATAATCTCGATTTCGCCGTTCGGGCGCAAGATGACGCGTGGCGCATGCTCGCCCTCCTTCTTGGCAGCGCGGATCGCTTTTTGAACGTCCGATTGCGAGAAGCGAGCGCGCGCCGTCATTTCCCGAACACCCTTGCAATGAAACCGCGTCGGGTTTCGTTTGGCATGGGGAGGATCGGACCGCGTCGTTTTTCAGCCTGCCACTGTGTCTCGTAGCGGGGGGAGCGGGTGGCTCGGAAGATGGATTGCGTGCTCATGGCGCATTCCCTTCGGGAACCGCGCTGGCGGGGCTATCGCCCCCGAGCCTGACAAGCAGTCTCGGCCAGAGGCGCTCATCCCTCGCGCGATGACGGACGAAGCGTTGGCCGAAGCCCTGCTCCCCGGCGAGCCAGATGGCGCGCGGATAGTCGCACAGATGCCCGCCAAACAGCGCGCGACTTACGAGCGCCTCATTTGGACCGCCGATGAATTGAACGCTGGCCGAGTGCCGCCGGGAGTGATGATATGAGCAAGGCAGATTACTATGAGCCATATTCATAAAATTTAGGAATAAATGAGTGAGTGCTCATGAAACCCCCTTTTTGGACAAGTTGTGTTCAAGCGCCGACGGAACGCGTTTATCGGGCGTTCCTTGATGCGGACGCTCTTGCCAAGTGGCTTCCGCCGAACGGATTCACCTGCAAGGTCCATCACCTGGACGCGAAAGTGGGCGGCGGTTACGATAAAGGCCTCGAGTCGCTCGCGATCCACGGCCGCGTCAAGGGCCGTAACCTCAGCTACCAGGGGGAGATGCTGCATGAGCTCGAGGCCCAAGCGGATCTTGAGGGCGGAGTGCTCAAAGCCCGGATCCTGCACGCGAGAAAATACGAAACCGCTCTCGGCGGGGATATCGAATACAAGCTTAACGGCGAAATGAAATATTCCCTCTTCGCGCCCAAGGGAAAATTGCGCAGCCTGGATTTCGTGACCGCCACCGGAGTGCCGGTCGACGGCCTCTTCTCGTTCCATAGCGAAGGGCACGGAAAATGGGAAACTCTCGAGAGCACGAGCCGCTTCGAGATGCAAAACGCGTTCGTTCGCACCCTGCCGCTGCCTCCGCTCGAGCTGGTTTATAAAACCATGTCTGACCGTTCGGAATTCCAGTCCCGGCTGGGCGCGAACGTGGAAGTGAGCGGTCGTATCGGCCATACCTTACGCGAAGATTCGTTCGCGGATGTTCGCATCGATAACGGCAGCTTCGACTTCCTGCTTTGCGCCGTGAACCGCCGCGTCTGCGCCGATCCTTCGCTGTCGTTTCTCGCCACCGGCTCGGCTAAGCTCAAATGGAAGGGCGGCGCTTGGCAGGCGATGTCTGGGGGCGGGAAAATCGAAAGCTTCGAGCTCTCCAAGTCCGGCTACCGTCTCAAGGCGCCGGCCACGGTGGACGTTACTGTACAGAATGGGCACGTGCAGTTAGAGCGAACCTCTCTGCAAGGGGAGCAGTCGAAGTTGAACGTGAGTGCCGAGGGCCGGGTGGATGGCAGCGCTTTGAACGCCACCGTTCAGGGGGAGGCCTCGATGCGGCTCCTGGAGTTCTTTACGGCTCTCATGGAGGAGACCCGCGGAAAAATGGGGATAAACCTCGGCCTTTCGGGGAATATTTCGGATGCCAAGTTCAACGGCAATATCGATATCCAAGAGGGCTTCCTCCGCCTCGCCGGGATCGACGCGCCGCTGTTCTCGATCTCCGTCGGCGGCGACCGGCTCGCGGTGGTCGGCACGTCGGCGGTCACGGTCGTGCGCACCGACACCAACGCGGTCACCGGCTCGGTGTCGATCCCGGCGGGCGCGCGCGACGTCGCCGCGGTGCCGGGCACGCACAAGATCGCGATCGGTCACGCCACGGGGATCTCGATCGTCGACCTCGACACGAGGTCCGTCGACACCGCGGCGGTCGGCCCCAATGGCGGAAGAGAGAAAGGGGGGAGGGGAGGAGGAGAGGTGAGAGCAGGGCAAGGTGTGATGCCTGATGCCCCCACCCGTCCGCTTCTACCTTTCTTCGAATATAGTCTCGGCGGTCCATAAGAAGGGAGAAGACATGCCATCGCATGTTGAGCCCTTTTCCAAACTGCCCGCCGACCGTTGAGCACTCTTCCAAGCAAGAGTAGCAGGAATCTCCCCCCTACGGCCATCTGCATCTTCATCCTCCGAAGCGCCTTCCATATTTCACCAAGACCGACAGCTCAACACTTTGCAAAGAGGGAGAACTGCAATGGATGGCTTCAAGCAATGAAGAGAGGAGGAGACGCCCTTTGAGATGAAGAGCGGAGGAGACGGCCTTCAAGACCTTTTATAGGCCAAAGGTGAGCTATTGTCTTAAATGACTTTCCCCTTAGAAAAATGCAAAAGGTAGAAACCCTTTCCTCAAGGCGGTTACCTCATTTTCACCAACACCCCCTCAATGGGAACACGCGAAGTGGCAAGGCATTCATAGCATGGGAAGATGGACAGGCGCCTGTGCCATGCCAGTTGCCTGACCAATCGGCACGCGAGATATCCTCAAAGAAAATCACCACCTTCTCCAACCGCTGTAGATACGGTGGTCAAATCACGCCAAAGGCGGTAAGAAGCAGTCAATTCAATATTGATGTCATCATATACACAAGGGAAATTTTTATATCGCTACACTAAAGGAAAGAAAAAGAAAAGCTAATACATCAGGCCTCGGGCCCATCACAAAGCTCGATAGACAAAGGATCCTTGGCACCAAGCGACCTACCCCCGGCACCCTCGGTGACGACCAGTCCAGACACTGACCCCACCTGCGTGGGAACTGTCTCGACCATGTGGCCTCCCGAAACTGCCAGAGTCGGTGGTCACTCAGACAAAACGGAGGTGTCCTGGCTTCCCCCTTCACTCGATGTTGGGTATGAGGAGTCAGTAGTATCCCAGTCCGAGTTGTAATGCTCCCCGAAAGGAAACTCGAGCTCTTCAAGCACCTGCTGCTGGGCCAAAGAGGTCGCCCGACAGAAGCCTTGATAGAACCCCTTCTACAGACCCCGACGGTAGCCTGGCTCATAGTAAGAGAAGGCGGCCTTCTGGAGAGCTGCCTGGTAACCTTCCGAGCACTTGTATTGCTCAAGCGCCTCGACCCTGGCTAGCTCCGCCTTTCTCTCAAGCTCGATTGCCCTCTACTCTGCCTCAGATAGTCTCTTCTTGGCTTTGGCCCACGCACCCTCGGCCTCCACCGGCTATCACTCGGCCTCTCGAACTCAGCCCTCGAGCTCCTCACGCTCGTCCTTCCATTGCTCGCTGCGCTGGACTTGAACTTTATGCTCCGTCTCTAGGAGCCTATCTTTCAGCTCGACCATATAACGAGCTTGAGCCAACTACTTGACCGATACCCAAGCCTCCTTTCGGCTCGACTGCACCTGCGCCTGAAGCGAGGCCACCTCCCGTTGAAGGTCTTCAAGATCGAGAGTTAACCGTTTGACCTTCTGATCGGACGCACCACAGGCCCAAGAAAGAGATTCTCTCTTTGATTCCTCCCGGGTGAACAAGTCCATCACCTCAACCCCCAACTGAGCTAGGATCAGGCCGCCCTCCATAACCCGCTCGAGAAGCACGGAAGGAGGGCTAGGCCCAAGGCCACCTCGAACTGTCCCCGATGCCACAGAGTGGCACCTCCGGTACTAGGGAGCTTGGACAGCGAAGGTGCCAGCTGTGGGAGGGAAGGTCCTCTCTGGAATAGTCGGGATTGGGACACCCCCTCCTAGTACCCCCACCTCTTGGGTCCCGCCAGTTGGCTCGGGTCAGGCCGCCCCACCATGTAGCCCCTCGGTCTCGGTGGACTGGGATTGGGTCACCTCACCTCACGACCCCTCGGCCCCGATCGACTCAAGCGGGATCCCTTTGCCCCATGCCCTCTCTACCTCGTTTGGTACCCTAGCACCGACCTCCGCTGGTTGGGACCCAACCACCTCGGCCACGACTTCTTCGGCGGCGAGGGCCCCCTCTGACTCAACAGCCGGGAGAGCCAACTAAGCACCCCCGTCGATCTAACGTGTGGCATCCTCCCTCTTCGCCCGCTTCTGCTCCGTGGTCGTGGCCCTCATTGAGGACCACAGTAGCTGTTCTATGGAGTCCTTGCGCTTGGCCCCACGGCGCTCGGAAGTGCCGTCCCGGGTGACCTGCTTGCCATTATCTTGGGCATGAGAAGCGCTCTCGGAAGTTTGAGGTCCACTGTGAGCGGACGTCTCCTCCAAGTCGATGACCTCCAGCTCGAGCGACGCCACCCCCTCATCAGCCACTCGCCTCGAGTCTAGACACAAAGGAGCAGTAGATCATAAGAAGAGGGCTTGATTATCTAACCCAGAGATGAAACAAGACCCTGAAGACCTCACCTGCAAGCACCACATGCAGATAGGGATACTCCTCAATATTTACCTCGGTCATTAACTCGGCAGTTGATCAATGATTCTTCTGAAGAAGGGCGGCTTTCTTCTCCACCTCTAGGAAAGCCATTGCCTGCTTCGGAGGAATGTTTGGATGAAAGTTGGGCACCATCGGGAAGGCCCAAGGCTCACCACCCACGGCCGAGCCCACCCAGAAATACTGGGTCTTCCAGCCCTTATGGGAAGAGTCCCTAGCAGAAAGGGTCACGCAACTCCTCCCCCTCTTCGCTTGAAGATAGAGGAAGCCCTTGCCCGCATGGGTGTGCTCCTTCAACTCAAAAAAGGTGTGGAAGAGGTCCAGCGAAGTGTCAACCCCGCATGAGCAACAAAGAAAAATGAAGGAGAAGATGATGGCATAGGAGTTGGAGACCAACTGGATCGGAGCCAGTTGGTAGAACCGAAGTAACTCGACAACAAAGAAATGGAGAGGTAGGCGGAACCCGCACTTCCAGGCCAAGAGGAAAGAGCAGAAGGAACCAGAGCGAGTGTCCAGGCAGGACTCATGAGGCTCCGGTGGAGAGAAATGGTACTGCCATGGTAGTCCGTACCAACTCTCCAAATGCTTCACCTCGCCCTCGCTCAATTCGCTACGCAAAGGCTCCGCTGACACCATGAAGACCCTGGGGGCCAACTTAATCTCCCGTCACTCGACCTTAGTATGTTGATCCGCCATGGGATAACCAGAAAGACTGGAGGAAGAGGAGGAGAGCCCTGAGCCAGATGATTCAAGAGGAAGTGAAAGTCGACAGACCACCGCCGCTGTAATATCTGCAAGCTCTGCAAAAGCTGCTGCAATGTCTCGGTCCTCCGAATTGCCCTCACGGTGCATAAGCCTCTCACAAATGTAGGAGAGATGGAGGAAGAAACCCTAAGCGATGGAAGTCTAGAGTGCAAACATGTGCTATGCTTATAACCCCCCAGCAGGAAGCGACACGATGTTCCAGTCTCCCAAAAAGGGGCCTCCACATATCAATTCGTAAGGATTACCCTCATTACGGGCGTATCCTCAAGATAGCCACATTGAGTGGCCCCTACCCAAGAAAAATCCCCATTCGACTCAAGCCACCAACGTCTTCTCCAAATGCTACTCGACCAAGCCCAATCTTGGCTCGGGAGTAGGAGGGGGACAAGTGGAGAGGGAGAATTCTGCCGCCCGAACCGGTCGCCGTTTTTCAATACACAAACAGGCACGATATGGGACTGATGCGCGGAGTGATGGGCGATGGCCCGGAGGACAAGTTGAGCGGCCGCACGGGGTGGCTGTTCTTCCCTGTGATGGCCCTTATCGTCTTCCTGATGAGCGGCTGCGTGCAGGAAGGCGTGCGCATCGAGCGCAAGGGCAACCTCGGTATCGAGGAGATCGGCGGGCACCACTACGTCATCTTCCACGGCTATAAGTCAGGCGGCCTCGTGCATGCCGAGTCGTGCCCCTGTAAGAATCCGGGCGAGCCAGAATGATCGACCGAATCGCCCGCGAGATAGTGGCCAGTGGAGTTGCACTCGTGGTAGCTGTCGGCGTGCTGGCCCTCATCCAGCAAGGCTACTCGGCCGTAGCTGCTGGCATCGTATTCGGCCTTCTACGCAAGGCGTATATGGAGGCCATATGCGAGGCAAGCGGTGGGTCGTCGACGACCTGATCTACCTTCGGCATCACTCGCTGATGGGCTCAGTCGTCAGAAAAACAAAAGAGTTAGGGCGTAGGCTGCCGGCGTTCACCGGATCATTCGCTCCATTCAAGGTAATCAACGATACGCTAGAAGCGGCGCTAGATCGCCCGAGATACGAAGGCTGGGGATGATTCACGAATTCGACAAGATGATTGCTAAGTCGGAGACCGCCCCGGACTTCGTAGCGAACTACTCGCGGCGTCCGACGTACTTCGGCGAGCGCGACCGCGATGGCGACGGCCCGCTCGAGGCGGCGTGCGTCATGACCTCCTACGTGTACCGGGCGTTCGACCCGGACGACCGCCTGCTCTACGTGGGCCGGGCCTCTACCGCTCGCGGCTTCAAGTACCGGTTGCGCTCTCACCGCGCTCGTGCCCCTTGGTGGCCCCTTCACTCCCATCTGGTGCTCGAACCGTTCAACACCTTCCGTGAGGCTGCGGTCGCAGAGCTCGTGGCGATCCGCACCGAGCACCCCCGCTGGAACGTTAGCGACCGCTCACCTGACCACCCGGACGGGATGATCCAGCGCCACGAGGGCATCCGTCGCGCGCCTTGGCTGCGTGACGAGATCGCGGCGTGGGAGGTCTGGCGCAGGACTGAGGGGCGTGCCGCATGAGTCGCCGTCGCACGCCCACTCGCACGCCTGGTCGCACGGGTCTGCCTGCCGATTTCAAGGTGACGCCTTGGGATTACGTGCGGGGCTTGTTGTTCCTGTCGGTGTGCGCGGCCCTGTGGCTTGCGATTGTGGCGGTTGCGGTGGGGGCGGTGATCCCGTGAACGCGATCAGCACCGACCTGGGCGAGATCATTCTGTGGCCCGGTGGGTACGCGACGCGTGCGTGCCGTCGATGTGGTTGGTGCGCACGGTCAGGTCGTGGCCGTACATCGTGTAGCGGACGGTGACCTCGCGCGCGTCCGCGGTGTCGATGCGCCAGGTCTGCTTGTCGACCTTGGTCGCGGCGCGCGGGCGGCCGTCGTCGCCGGACGCCGTGAGGTCGCGGACGAACCGCGCGTAGTCGCGGATCAGATAGCTGCCCGGGCACCAGGCCGGCATCGTGACGTCGGTCGAGGCGGCGGCGGGCGCGAACGTCAGCGTGACCTCGACGGTGTGCCGGGCGGGCGCCTCGAGCCGGACGGCGTAGCGGAGGGACGACATGGGTGGTGGGTAGCATACCCGCTGATCTCTTTGCCGGCCGCCACCCGCCCGCTATGCTCGCGGGATGGTTCGCCTCGCGCTCGTGCTCGTCGCCGCGGTCTACGTGGCGCCCGCGACGGCGGCCCCGCGCGTCCGGGGCAAGGTGGTCCGGGTCGAGCGCGAGCGTCGCAACAAGGCGGCGCCGCGGATCTGCGACGTGCGCGGCGATCGCAGCGGGACCTGCCTCGGGAGCCAGCCGCAGGTCGGCGACGTGGTCAGCGTCCTCGACGAGAACGGCGTGATCGCGGACGCGCTGATCATCGAGATCACGCCCTTCTCGGCCGGCGGCCAGTCGAGTAACTGCGACAGCATGTGGAACATCCGGACCGAGGTCGTGCGCGGCGATCTGGCGGGCATGACCTCGCGGACGATCGGCCTCGTCGACGCGGACCTGCACCCGCAGCACGCGCACCTGCTGCCGCGCGATCAGTTCCCGCCCGCGCCGACCGGCCGCGATGACGAGACGGTGATGGTCGCGGTCGATCGCGACGGCGACCGCACGCCCGACCTCATGCTCACGCAGAGCACGTGCGACGCGTCGCTGGGCGGCGGCATGTGCATCGATCAGTGGGCGCGCATCGACGGGCGGTTCAAGCGGGTGCAACAGACCAACTTCGCGTCCTGCGGGCTGTGATGGATCGCCGGACGTACCTCGCCGCCGAGCGCGGCACGTTGTTCAAGGAGGCCGAGCTGCGGGTCGCGCTCGTCTATCCGAGCCCCTACCACGTCGCGATGTCGTCGCTCGGCTACCAGCAGATCTATCGCCTGCTGCACGCCATGCCCGGCGTCGCCGCCGACCGCGCGATGCTGCCGGATCCCGACGACGCGCAGCGCCGGTTCGAGTCGATCGAGGAGCAAAACGCCTTCCTTGATCAATGGGAATCGAACTGGGCGGCCAGAAGGATCCACGGCAGTACCCGTCGCCAGGTTCAGGCGATGTTCGAGGAAGAGCGCCCCCATCTGCGTGCCTTGCCGGCGGTGAACAAGTGGCTGCAGGCGCGCCGATTCGCTGACCTGCAGGCGCGGTTCAACGAACTCGACCGACCGCCGCTCGCCGATCAGGTGACGGACATCATCAAGGCGTACGAGGCTGCGAACGGCACCACTGCTCAGGCGACGAAGGCCGCGATGGACGAGTGGATGCGTGAGCACGGCGCTACCGGCTCCACCATCAACCGTCCGGACCTCGGCGCCCCTGCGACGGCGAAGCCGCCGCGCAACGAGTACGCCAAGCGGATCGAAGAGATCGGCTTCGTGAACCTCGGCGACTTCGCTCGCGAAATCTGGCACCGGAACGCTTCGGCCAATCGCAAGCC